>OY757930.1:6637606-6860106 GCA_963585895.1 Sepioteuthis lessoniana
CTACGACCTTATCCAGTACTTCCGACCAATTTTTTTCCAATTGAAGATCAGGCCCAAACCAGACGCCGAGTATCTTGCACGGACCGTCTTTCCAAATGAAAGGGCCGGGAAGGGCATAGCCTTTCCACGAGCCCAACCGCAAGCCGACAGACTTTTCGCGGTTAATCTTGGCCCCTGTTACAGCTTCGTACCTTCCGATTTCTTTGCTCACCTCCTCCACCTCGGCACTGCTCGTTACAAGCACGCTGACGTCGTCAGCGTATGCAGTGTACCTGGCTACCTCACTGGCGCCAGGTAGCGTGAGGCCGCGTAGGACCGGGTTCGCCTTTATCCTGCGTAGAAAAGGCTCTAACGCCAGGATATATAACATAGGCGATAACGGGCAACCTTGCCGAATCGATCGAGTCAGAGTGAAGGGCTCCGACCTTACCCCATTCACCTCCACCATGACTCCGGGGGACGCATAAAGGAGACGTATCCAGGTGCGAAAATCAACCCCGAAGCCGGCCGAAGACAAGACAGCCTCCAGAAAAGCATGGTCAACCCTATCGAAGGCCTTGGACTGATCTAAATTGATCAGCGCGGCATTTCCGTCGACTTTTTCTACGATCGTGCGGACCAGATGAAGACTGTCCTGGATAGTCCTACCCTTCACAGCACAAGTCTGCTCGGGGCAAATCAGACTAGGCAGGACAATCTGCAAACGGTTTGCCAGGATCTTCGCCAAAATCTTTAAGTCAGTGTTAAGCATCGTTAAAGGGCGAAAGTTACTAATCCCATCCCCACCATGTTTGTTCTTACGAAGCAACTTCACTATACCCCTGGTGAAGCGTCTGGGTATAGTACCCTGCCTCATCCAGTTGTTATAGATGGTTGCCAGCAAGGGGACAAACATGTGCGACAACCTCAAGTACACTTCGTAGGGCAGACCATCAATTCCGGGGGACCTGTCCAGCCCGACCGACTTCAGTGCATCCCGAATCTCCTCCTCCTTTATGCGCCCCTCACACCCAGCCGCTTCAGTCGCCGAAAGACGAGGAAAGTCGGCAAGATAGGTGTCGAACTGAGCAGAACTCAGTCCGGGCTCCCTGGTGAAAAGCTTCAAGAAATACTGCCGGAACTCACCACAGATGGCTTCGTTTGTAGTTCGACGGAGCCCCTCCGGCGATGTGACACTGGCGATATGCCGATCTGTAGCATGCCTGAGTTCCTCGGCCCGTAATTCCTGGGCCATATTCGTCGCCTCGCACGACATTCTCTTTAACCTAGCCCTAACTACCAGAGCTTGGTACTCCTTAATTTGCAAGGAGGCCAGCTCGGCCTTAGCTACGTTAACTTGCCCACTATCTCCCGCCAACACCGCCCTATCTAGCTTATCCTTAATCGACCTTTGCTCCGCTACCCTAGCTGACTTGAGTCTCCTACTATAGTCGGCAGCAAAGGATCTAATGCTATCCTTAAGGTTAGCCCACCACCTATTTCCCATAATAGCCCCCGTCAATTCCCGCTTTATCGTTAGTTCTAGCTGGTTCCGGAAGTCAGCCTCCGCCAAAAGGGAAAGGTTGAATTTCCAGTAACCAGACATCCTACATCTAGCCTTATCTAACTTAATCGACACACATAAAAATTTGTGGTCGGAATCTTTATATGGCTCAAAACTTGGACCACCTAAATAGTCTAAGTCGACTCGCTTAACTAACACTCGGTCCAAATAGCTATAAAGCTGGGCCGAGGCGCCCCTACCGGTCCAAGTCCAAACTAACTTATTTGGATGCCTTTCGCGAAATTTGTCAGCGAGATCAAATCGCTGTACAAACTCGCGAAAATATCTGGCATCCAACGTGTTAGTACCCGAACTAATAGCCCCTCTATCTAAATTGGGATCAAGGACGGCGTTCCAATCTCCCACTAAAATTACCCGCTTCGACGGACTGACGTACGGCTCGATGCGCCGGAAAAACGCAGGGAGCTCACTAGTAGCGTTGGGTCCATAAACCCCAATCAGCCGAAACGCCTTATCCTTTATGGTAACGTCCACCACGCAAAGTCTGCCCGCCGGATCTGAAAGAACAAGAGCACACGTGGCGCCCAGACGTCTACTTATCAGCCAGGTGACACCTCTGGAACGACCATCAAAACATGCTGAGAAGGACAAATAGTCCTTCGACAGAATATCTTCATGGAAGTTGAAATCAAAACGAGTCTCCTGCAAACAACATATATCAATGCCGCGACGCTGGAGGTATAAAAATAAATGGGATCTTCTCGAATCCGACCTCAGGCCGCGGCCATTCAGACTAGCCAATCTTATATCCATCATGAACATTACAGGGGTTGAGTGCCCGGACTAAACATGGCTGGGGTCAGGACTCCGACGGTCTGGCTCATGGATCCCGTGGCCATCTCATTATCGATGGCTCCGTCATGAGCGAGACCCCCGACGTCCCGCGGAAAGGTTAATTTTACAGCCCTATAAAGGGAGGGGTGCAAAACAACAGGGACCCTCCCAACGAGCCCCTTACAAGATGAAAGATCGTCCTTTATGTATGATATAGGGCCGAGGGCCTCGTTGGCTTCCCCGAGCATTTTCATCACACCTTCCGACCCTCGGCCCTTCCGAATGACGGTGGTGATCCATGAGTTGGGGAAATTTTTAGGGTCCTCCACATTGCAACCGTTGACTTCTTTGAAGTTGTGGAGGACCCTTAAGTCTTTCAACAGCTGTGGCTGGACCTTATGAAGACGATCCAGGGCCCCCTCATCCACCCGGCAGATGTTTGATCCGGTGTGATGGCGCGGTTTGTCCCGTTTTCTTATATGTTTAGGGACCTCATCCCCCGAGCTGTCGATGGATGAGCTCCGCTGCCGTTTCTTTGGTGTGGTAGATGGTGATGATGAGGTTGCTGTTGCTGGTGGTGCTGGTCTAGTTGGTGGTGATTCCAACGGCAGCGGAGGGGGGGTGGGTCCCTTTTTCTTCTGTATTAAGACGGACATGAGAGGTGGAGGCATGGATCTATGAGGTGGTGTTGTTGGTGGCGGTCGGATGGTACGAGGATGTCTAGGTGATGAAGGGGTGGAATGAGAGGACCCTGGTCGTGGAGATGATTTTCTCTCCTGGTCCAGCCGCTTTTTAAATTCGAGTAGTTTTTCAAACTTCTCCCGGCCTGGGCTGAAGCATCTGACCTTGGGAGGAGTGTGTTGTTTGGGTGGGGTCTTGAATGGGCCTTTATTTTTTGGGGGGGATGATTTTTGGGCATAAGTGGTAGAGGGGCTGTTGGACTTTTTTGATGGGTTCAAACTGTCGGTGCCTACCTGGGACGACTTTTGGGAGCGAGGATCCTCAGGTTGGAGCTTCCTCCCACCTTTTCCCACAGTCAGCCACTCAGCCTTCGCCTCTTCGGAGTTAACCGTAGGGGACGAAGGGGGAGTGGGGTTTTTTTTACCCGCTGGTGTGGGCGAGACTACGGGAGCCTCCTTTTCCGTGTTTATTTTAACCACAGGTGAGAGGGTACCGGGTTTATGGTCGGGCTTCTTCGGGGCCTTCTTCCCCGGGCAAACTGCGGAGAGGTGACCAATCTCGCCACAGTGCCAGCAGGCGGGTTTCCTTCCCGATACTATTACGGGAAGCCTGCGCCCTTCCACCTCCAACCAGTTGGGAACGGAGTAGAAGGTTTTCATATCCAACATGATATCGAACCTCCATTCCCCGCGCATTCCATCGTGTGTTGCTGAGACGATGTCACCAAACTGAAGCATATAGGCGGCTAAGTTTGCGTCTCGAAGGAAGCTAGGGACCTCGTATACTGAAACCGTGGTCCGCCGTCGCCCCATATATTCTGTTCTGAAAAAATATTCCTTGTTTTCAAGGGTTTTTTTTGTTAGGGCGACGGCTTCTTCTGTGGTCGGTAACAATATATCCCAGAAAGCGTAAGAAGCACCAGCGATTATCGCTTGTGCCTTTACGCCCAGGCTGGAAATTTGACGAAGGACCATGTCTTTTGCGGGCTTAACGATTTTTCTGGATCGTTTGTCCACTAAAAAGACAGACACCGTTCTTTTTATCTGGTCTTGTCTTACCTCCTCCAAATTGAACATAAGGCCATGCTCCTGTATTTCACTGGAGATGGCCCTTGCTCGCTGGAGCAGGTCGTCGACATCGACCTGTATTTTCGGGGGGGCTGTCCAACTATTTTCTTTTTTATCTCCCCCTTTTTGGGGAGATGATTTTTCTTCCTTTTCTGGGGAAGGTGATTTTTTGGGGGGCGTTTTTTCTTTCTGGTCAGGGGAAGGGGCATTTTTCGGGGCAGGTGATGTATTTTTCTTCCTTTTCACCTGGGGGGGAGGGTCACCCTTACTAGGTGAGAAAAGGGCCTTTATGGCCGAGCCTTCTGCCCGGCCGGCCATAAATAATGTGCTAGATGAAAGAATGAATGTAGAAATGAAGAGGAGAAAAAAAAACAAAAAAAACAAACACAAAAAAATGGGAGAAAAAGAACTTAACTTTTGTTTTTTCCAACCGGGTCAGAAAATTTCAGCCCAGCCGGGAGAAGTTGTCGTGATGAGGTGGTAAATCCGATGAAATGTTTTCGCTGAAATAAACTGATTTTTAAAAAAAACCGGTCAAAATTTGGACCAAACTAGACAACTGGCTGGCGCCTTGAAAATAATTTATTGTATTTTTTTAAAAAAATATGTGGGGAAATACAAATTTGGCACAAGGCCTAAAAATTGGGTGGGGAAGGCTGGTCTACACTATCCTAATCTCTAACTTAACTAGACTCATTCACTGACCAATACATATCTCCAAATTAAAAAAAACACCAAAATACCTCAAAAGAACATATCACTATCATACTGCATTCACCAAAAACAACAATCACCAAAACACTACTGCTCCATGGACTTCTAAACTTACTCCCATATTTACAAAGTGAGGGGGAGGGGAGCGATTTTAAAAAAACTAAACGAACGCTATATACATTTATTAAAAACTCCCCTAAAAACGAAAATGAACAAAACATATATACATTATGATGGTTAGTATGGGGTCCCCCCCACGTACTAAAACATGGCAGAAAGAGGAGTTAACCAGTCGAAAATAGTGTCGAAGGAGGAAAAATAATCAAATAAGGTAAATAAATAGTACAAAATATAAGTAAACAATAATTATGAATTAACATAAGCCCTCCATCGCACTCCTGGAGAACTCCAATTCCTGTCATCTAACAGGGGGAAGGGAAGGGAGAGTGAAACAAAAGAAGGGGACAAAAAAAGAGGGGCCCAATGACCTTGCATACTCTAGCTAAGTTAACTAAATTAGGAACAAACTAAATCAAAATGGCCTAAAAAAAATTCTAACTTACCTGGGCTGGGTGGTCACGTCCTTCCGGTAACTCAAAATTCTTAAGTCCCTGGAATGTCCAGAGTGAAAGTAAGGTTGGCTCCTACCACGCGACACAAGCGCGCAACAGTCACCCACCTTTCGCCAAACTCCAGCGAAGAGAGTCTCTTTCTCTCAGACCGGATTTTGACTTTGATTTGGTGTTTGTAAAATGCCACCAGGGTCTGAGAAGAAAAAGACTCGTCCTCGTAGAGTTCCTTCTTTCTCGTCGTCCACATCACGACACGCATAACGCCGAGTAAGCAGAGAAACACATAGTGTTCCTGTCTGTTCAACCTCGGTACCACATTGCTGCACACAGAACTGGCTTCCAGGACAAAAAACTTTCCATTGAGGATGCGGACCATGTAGCCTTCAAGAAGCTTGCACAGCGGCCGTACGACCGGGCAGTGAAAGAAGGCGTGACTAATAGTCTCCTCCAAATCACCGCACCGGCCGCACTCAGGTGAAATGGCCTGTTGCGCTGCAAACAATTTCTTGCCGACCCAGAGGGCATTCCGAATGACCAGCCAGGTGAGGGAAGCCTCGTCATTATTGAGACACCTCATCCTGGGGGCCCAAGGCCACAGTAAGCGACCCTCCGCCTCCGTCACGCCGAGCTCGCCAATCAGACCATCGCTAGCGGCCCCCCTAACTAAACAACGATATAATGCCTTACTCGACAACGGCCGGCTGTCAGAGAGACCTGTCTGCAGCCGAGAGAGAACTTTCAAAGCATGCCGGCACTCGCGATAGAAGGGGCATTCGCGTCTGGGCAACCGATGGGCCTCCCCATCAGCAAAATGCACACTTCTTAGCGACGGGAAAGACTGTTTAGCGTCTTCTTTCCAGACGCTTCCCGCCGCCGTGTCTCGTGAACACATCCGGTCTAGGAAAGTAAGACGCAAAGTATGGCGTCGTACCTCGACGTTAGGTACTCCTAGACCGCCTTCAGAAGGGTGAAGGTAACAGATCTCCCGTCGCACCAAAGGATGTCTCTTTGCCCAGAGAAACTGGAAGAGAATCCTTTCCAGCTTGAATAGGATGGTGGCCGGGATAGGAAGCACTGAAAGTCGGTATACGGCTAGGGAGTAGATGTGCGAACAGCACACCTCAGCCCGACCCTTAAGGGAAAGCCGTCTACGCAGCCACAACTCAGTTGCGGCTACGACCTTATCCAGTACTTCCGACCAATTTTTTTCCAATTGAAGATCAGGCCCAAACCAGACGCCGAGTATCTTGCACGGACCGTCTTTCCAAATGAAAGGGCCGGGAAGGGCATAGCCTTTCCACGAGCCCAACCGCAAGCCGACAGACTTTTCGCGGTTAATCTTGGCCCCTGTTACAGCTTCGTACCTTCCGATTTCTTTGCTCACCTCCTCCACCTCGGCACTGCTCGTTACAAGCACGCTGACGTCGTCAGCGTATGCAGTGTACCTGGCTACCTCACTGGCGCCAGGTAGCGTGAGGCCGCGTAGGACCGGGTTCGCCTTTATCCTGCGTAGAAAAGGCTCTAACGCCAGGATATATAACATAGGCGATAACGGGCAACCTTGCCGAATCGATCGAGTCAGAGTGAAGGGCTCCGACCTTACCCCATTCACCTCCACCATGACTCCGGGGGACGCATAAAGGAGACGTATCCAGGTGCGAAAATCAACCCCGAAGCCGGCCGAAGACAAGACAGCCTCCAGAAAAGCATGGTCAACCCTATCGAAGGCCTTGGACTGATCTAAATTGATCAGCGCGGCATTTCCGTCGACTTTTTCTACGATCGTGCGGACCAGATGAAGACTGTCCTGGATAGTCCTACCCTTCACAGCACAAGTCTGCTCGGGGCAAATCAGACTAGGCAGGACAATCTGCAAACGGTTTGCCAGGATCTTCGCCAAAATCTTTAAGTCAGTGTTAAGCATCGTTAAAGGGCGAAAGTTACTAATCCCATCCCCACCATGTTTGTTCTTACGAAGCAACTTCACTATACCCCTGGTGAAGCGTCTGGGTATAGTACCCTGCCTCATCCAGTTGTTATAGATGGTTGCCAGCAAGGGGACAAACATGTGCGACAACCTCAAGTACACTTCGTAGGGCAGACCATCAATTCCGGGGGACCTGTCCAGCCCGACCGACTTCAGTGCATCCCGAATCTCCTCCTCCTTTATGCGCCCCTCACACCCAGCCGCTTCAGTCGCCGAAAGACGAGGAAAGTCGGCAAGATAGGTGTCGAACTGAGCAGAACTCAGTCCGGGCTCCCTGGTGAAAAGCTTCAAGAAATACTGCCGGAACTCACCACAGATGGCTTCGTTTGTAGTTCGACGGAGCCCCTCCGGCGATGTGACACTGGCGATATGCCGATCTGTAGCATGCCTGAGTTCCTCGGCCCGTAATTCCTGGGCCATATTCGTCGCCTCGCACGACATTCTCTTTAACCTAGCCCTAACTACCAGAGCTTGGTACTCCTTAATTTGCAAGGAGGCCAGCTCGGCCTTAGCTACGTTAACTTGCCCACTATCTCCCGCCAACACCGCCCTATCTAGCTTATCCTTAATCGACCTTTGCTCCGCTACCCTAGCTGACTTGAGTCTCCTACTATAGTCGGCAGCAAAGGATCTAATGCTATCCTTAAGGTTAGCCCACCACCTATTTCCCATAATAGCCCCCGTCAATTCCCGCTTTATCGTTAGTTCTAGCTGGTTCCGGAAGTCAGCCTCCGCCAAAAGGGAAAGGTTGAATTTCCAGTAACCAGACATCCTACATCTAGCCTTATCTAACTTAATCGACACACATAAAAATTTGTGGTCGGAATCTTTATATGGCTCAAAACTTGGACCACCTAAATAGTCTAAGTCGACTCGCTTAACTAACACTCGGTCCAAATAGCTATAAAGCTGGGCCGAGGCGCCCCTACCGGTCCAAGTCCAAACTAACTTATTTGGATGCCTTTCGCGAAATTTGTCAGCGAGATCAAATCGCTGTACAAACTCGCGAAAATATCTGGCATCCAACGTGTTAGTACCCGAACTAATAGCCCCTCTATCTAAATTGGGATCAAGGACGGCGTTCCAATCTCCCACTAAAATTACCCGCTTCGACGGACTGACGTACGGCTCGATGCGCCGGAAAAACGCAGGGAGCTCACTAGTAGCGTTGGGTCCATAAACCCCAATCAGCCGAAACGCCTTATCCTTTATGGTAACGTCCACCACGCAAAGTCTGCCCGCCGGATCTGAAAGAACAAGAGCACACGTGGCGCCCAGACGTCTACTTATCAGCCAGGTGACACCTCTGGAACGACCATCAAAACATGCTGAGAAGGACAAATAGTCCTTCGACAGAATATCTTCATGGAAGTTGAAATCAAAACGAGTCTCCTGCAAACAACATATATCAATGCCGCGACGCTGGAGGTATAAAAATAAATGGGATCTTCTCGAATCCGACCTCAGGCCGCGGCCATTCAGACTAGCCAATCTTATATCCATCATGAACATTACAGGGGTTGAGTGCCCGGACTAAACATGGCTGGGGTCAGGACTCCGACGGTCTGGCTCATGGATCCCGTGGCCATCTCATTATCGATGGCTCCGTCATGAGCGAGACCCCCGACGTCCCGCGGAAAGGTTAATTTTACAGCCCTATAAAGGGAGGGGTGCAAAACAACAGGGACCCTCCCAACGAGCCCCTTACAAGATGAAAGATCGTCCTTTATGTATGATATAGGGCCGAGGGCCTCGTTGGCTTCCCCGAGCATTTTCATCACACCTTCCGACCCTCGGCCCTTCCGAATGACGGTGGTGATCCATGAGTTGGGGAAATTTTTAGGGTCCTCCACATTGCAACCGTTGACTTCTTTGAAGTTGTGGAGGACCCTTAAGTCTTTCAACAGCTGTGGCTGGACCTTATGAAGACGATCCAGGGCCCCCTCATCCACCCGGCAGATGTTTGATCCGGTGTGATGGCGCGGTTTGTCCCGTTTTCTTATATGTTTAGGGACCTCATCCCCCGAGCTGTCGATGGATGAGCTCCGCTGCCGTTTCTTTGGTGTGGTAGATGGTGATGATGAGGTTGCTGTTGCTGGTGGTGCTGGTCTAGTTGGTGGTGATTCCAACGGCAGCGGAGGGGGGGTGGGTCCCTTTTTCTTCTGTATTAAGACGGACATGAGAGGTGGAGGCATGGATCTATGAGGTGGTGTTGTTGGTGGCGGTCGGATGGTACGAGGATGTCTAGGTGATGAAGGGGTGGAATGAGAGGACCCTGGTCGTGGAGATGATTTTCTCTCCTGGTCCAGCCGCTTTTTAAATTCGAGTAGTTTTTCAAACTTCTCCCGGCCTGGGCTGAAGCATCTGACCTTGGGAGGAGTGTGTTGTTTGGGTGGGGTCTTGAATGGGCCTTTATTTTTTGGGGGGGATGATTTTTGGGCATAAGTGGTAGAGGGGCTGTTGGACTTTTTTGATGGGTTCAAACTGTCGGTGCCTACCTGGGACGACTTTTGGGAGCGAGGATCCTCAGGTTGGAGCTTCCTCCCACCTTTTCCCACAGTCAGCCACTCAGCCTTCGCCTCTTCGGAGTTAACCGTAGGGGACGAAGGGGGAGTGGGGTTTTTTTTACCCGCTGGTGTGGGCGAGACTACGGGAGCCTCCTTTTCCGTGTTTATTTTAACCACAGGTGAGAGGGTACCGGGTTTATGGTCGGGCTTCTTCGGGGCCTTCTTCCCCGGGCAAACTGCGGAGAGGTGACCAATCTCGCCACAGTGCCAGCAGGCGGGTTTCCTTCCCGATACTATTACGGGAAGCCTGCGCCCTTCCACCTCCAACCAGTTGGGAACGGAGTAGAAGGTTTTCATATCCAACATGATATCGAACCTCCATTCCCCGCGCATTCCATCGTGTGTTGCTGAGACGATGTCACCAAACTGAAGCATATAGGCGGCTAAGTTTGCGTCTCGAAGGAAGCTAGGGACCTCGTATACTGAAACCGTGGTCCGCCGTCGCCCCATATATTCTGTTCTGAAAAAATATTCCTTGTTTTCAAGGGTTTTTTTTGTTAGGGCGACGGCTTCTTCTGTGGTCGGTAACAATATATCCCAGAAAGCGTAAGAAGCACCAGCGATTATCGCTTGTGCCTTTACGCCCAGGCTGGAAATTTGACGAAGGACCATGTCTTTTGCGGGCTTAACGATTTTTCTGGATCGTTTGTCCACTAAAAAGACAGACACCGTTCTTTTTATCTGGTCTTGTCTTACCTCCTCCAAATTGAACATAAGGCCATGCTCCTGTATTTCACTGGAGATGGCCCTTGCTCGCTGGAGCAGGTCGTCGACATCGACCTGTATTTTCGGGGGGGCTGTCCAACTATTTTCTTTTTTATCTCCCCCTTTTTGGGGAGATGATTTTTCTTCCTTTTCTGGGGAAGGTGATTTTTTGGGGGGCGTTTTTTCTTTCTGGTCAGGGGAAGGGGCATTTTTCGGGGCAGGTGATGTATTTTTCTTCCTTTTCACCTGGGGGGGAGGGTCACCCTTACTAGGTGAGAAAAGGGCCTTTATGGCCGAGCCTTCTGCCCGGCCGGCCATAAATAATGTGCTAGATGAAAGAATGAATGTAGAAATGAAGAGGAGAAAAAAAAACAAAAAAAACAAACACAAAAAAATGGGAGAAAAAGAACTTAACTTTTGTTTTTTCCAACCGGGTCAGAAAATTTCAGCCCAGCCGGGAGAAGTTGTCGTGATGAGGTGGTAAATCCGATGAAATGTTTTCGCTGAAATAAACTGATTTTTAAAAAAAACCGGTCAAAATTTGGACCAAACTAGACAACTGGCTGGCGCCTTGAAAATAATTTATTGTATTTTTTAAAAAATTTGTGGGGAAATACAAATTTGGCACAAGGCCTAAAAATTGGGTGGGGAAGGCTGGTCTACACTATCCTAATCTCTAACTTAACTAGACTCATTCACTGACCAATACATATCTCCAAATTAAAAAAACACCAAAATACCTCAAAAGAACATATCACTATCATACTGCATTCACCAAAAACAACAATCACCAAAACACTACTGCTCCATGGACTTCTAAACTTACTCCCATATTTACAAAGTGAGGGGGAGGGGAGCGATTTAAAAAAAACTAAACGAACGCTATATACATTTATTAAAAACTCCCCTAAAAACGAAAATGAACAAAACATATATACATTATGATGGTTAGTATGGGGTCCCCCCCACGTACTAAAACATGGCAGAAAGAGGAGTTAACCAGTCGAAAATAGTGTCGAAGGAGGAAAAATAATCAAATAAGGTAAATAAATAGTACAAAATATAAGTAAACAATAATTATGAATTAACATAAGCCCTCCATCGCACTCCTGGAGAACTCCAATTCCTGTCATCTAACAGGGGGAAGGGAAGGGAGAGTGAAACAAAAGAAGGGGACAAAAAAAAGAGGGGCCCAATGACCTTGCATACTCTAGCTAAGTTAACTAAATTAGGAACAAACTAAATCAAAATGGCCTAAAAAAAATTCTAACTTACCTGGGCTGGGTGGTCACGTCCTTCCGGTAACTCAAAATTCTTAAGTCCCTGGAATGTCCAGAGTGAAAGTAAGGTTGGCTCCTACCACGCGACACAAGCGCGCAACAGTCACCCACCTTTCGCCAAACTCCAGCGAAGAGAGTCTCTTTCTCTCAGACCGGATTTTGACTTTGATTTGGTGTTTGTAAAATGCCACCAGGGTCTGAGAAGAAAAAGACTCGTCCTCGTAGAGTTCCTTCTTTCTCGTCGTCCACATCACGACACGCATAACGCCGAGTAAGCAGAGAAACACATAGTGTTCCTGTCTGTTCAACCTCGGTACCACATTGCTGCACACAGAACTGGCTTCCAGGACAAAAAACTTTCCATTGAGGATGCGGACCATGTAGCCTTCAAGAAGCTTGCACAGCGGCCGTACGACCGGGCAGTGAAAGAAGGCGTGACTAATAGTCTCCTCCAAATCACCGCACCGGCCGCACTCAGGTGAAATGGCCTGTTGCGCTGCAAACAATTTCTTGCCGACCCAGAGGGCATTCCGAATGACCAGCCAGGTGAGGGAAGCCTCGTCATTATTGAGACACCTCATCCTGGGGGCCCAAGGCCACAGTAAGCGACCCTCCGCCTCCGTCACGCCGAGCTCGCCAATCAGACCATCGCTAGCGGCCCCCCTAACTAAACAACGATATAATGCCTTACTCGACAACGGCCGGCTGTCAGAGAGACCTGTCTGCAGCCGAGAGAGAACTTTCAAAGCATGCCGGCACTCGCGATAGAAGGGGCATTCGCGTCTGGGCAACCGATGGGCCTCCCCATCAGCAAAATGCACACTTCTTAGCGACGGGAAAGACTGTTTAGCGTCTTCTTTCCAGACGCTTCCCGCCGCCGTGTCTCGTGAACACATCCGGTCTAGGAAAGTAAGACGCAAAGTATGGCGTCGTACCTCGACGTTAGGTACTCCTAGACCGCCTTCAGAAGGGTGAAGGTAACAGATCTCCCGTCGCACCAAAGGATGTCTCTTTGCCCAGAGAAACTGGAAGAGAATCCTTTCCAGCTTGAATAGGATGGTGGCCGGGATAGGAAGCACTGAAAGTCGGTATACGGCTAGGGAGTAGATGTGCGAACAGCACACCTCAGCCCGACCCTTAAGGGAAAGCCGTCTACGCAGCCACAACTCAGTTGCGGCTACGACCTTATCCAGTACTTCCGACCAATTTTTTTCCAATTGAAGATCAGGCCCAAACCAGACGCCGAGTATCTTGCACGGACCGTCTTTCCAAATGAAAGGGCCGGGAAGGGCATAGCCTTTCCACGAGCCCAACCGCAAGCCGACAGACTTTTCGCGGTTAATCTTGGCCCCTGTTACAGCTTCGTACCTTCCGATTTCTTTGCTCACCTCCTCCACCTCGGCACTGCTCGTTACAAGCACGCTGACGTCGTCAGCGTATGCAGTGTACCTGGCTACCTCACTGGCGCCAGGTAGCGTGAGGCCGCGTAGGACCGGGTTCGCCTTTATCCTGCGTAGAAAAGGCTCTAACGCCAGGATATATAACATAGGCGATAACGGGCAACCTTGCCGAATCGATCGAGTCAGAGTGAAGGGCTCCGACCTTACCCCATTCACCTCCACCATGACTCCGGGGGACGCATAAAGGAGACGTATCCAGGTGCGAAAATCAACCCCGAAGCCGGCCGAAGACAAGACAGCCTCCAGAAAAGCATGGTCAACCCTATCGAAGGCCTTGGACTGATCTAAATTGATCAGCGCGGCATTTCCGTCGACTTTTTCTACGATCGTGCGGACCAGATGAAGACTGTCCTGGATAGTCCTACCCTTCACAGCACAAGTCTGCTCGGGGCAAATCAGACTAGGCAGGACAATCTGCAAACGGTTTGCCAGGATCTTCGCCAAAATCTTTAAGTCAGTGTTAAGCATCGTTAAAGGGCGAAAGTTACTAATCCCATCCCCACCATGTTTGTTCTTACGAAGCAACTTCACTATACCCCTGGTGAAGCGTCTGGGTATAGTACCCTGCCTCATCCAGTTGTTATAGATGGTTGCCAGCAAGGGGACAAACATGTGCGACAACCTCAAGTACACTTCGTAGGGCAGACCATCAATTCCGGGGGACCTGTCCAGCCCGACCGACTTCAGTGCATCCCGAATCTCCTCCTCCTTTATGCGCCCCTCACACCCAGCCGCTTCAGTCGCCGAAAGACGAGGAAAGTCGGCAAGATAGGTGTCGAACTGAGCAGAACTCAGTCCGGGCTCCCTGGTGAAAAGCTTCAAGAAATACTGCCGGAACTCACCACAGATGGCTTCGTTTGTAGTTCGACGGAGCCCCTCCGGCGATGTGACACTGGCGATATGCCGATCTGTAGCATGCCTGAGTTCCTCGGCCCGTAATTCCTGGGCCATATTCGTCGCCTCGCACGACATTCTCTTTAACCTAGCCCTAACTACCAGAGCTTGGTACTCCTTAATTTGCAAGGAGGCCAGCTCGGCCTTAGCTACGTTAACTTGCCCACTATCTCCCGCCAACACCGCCCTATCTAGCTTATCCTTAATCGACCTTTGCTCCGCTACCCTAGCTGACTTGAGTCTCCTACTATAGTCGGCAGCAAAGGATCTAATGCTATCCTTAAGGTTAGCCCACCACCTATTTCCCATAATAGCCCCCGTCAATTCCCGCTTTATCGTTAGTTCTAGCTGGTTCCGGAAGTCAGCCTCCGCCAAAAGGGAAAGGTTGAATTTCCAGTAACCAGACATCCTACATCTAGCCTTATCTAACTTAATCGACACACATAAAAATTTGTGGTCGGAATCTTTATATGGCTCAAAACTTGGACCACCTAAATAGTCTAAGTCGACTCGCTTAACTAACACTCGGTCCAAATAGCTATAAAGCTGGGCCGAGGCGCCCCTACCGGTCCAAGTCCAAACTAACTTATTTGGATGCCTTTCGCGAAATTTGTCAGCGAGATCAAATCGCTGTACAAACTCGCGAAAATATCTGGCATCCAACGTGTTAGTACCCGAACTAATAGCCCCTCTATCTAAATTGGGATCAAGGACGGCGTTCCAATCTCCCACTAAAATTACCCGCTTCGACGGACTGACGTACGGCTCGATGCGCCGGAAAAACGCAGGGAGCTCACTAGTAGCGTTGGGTCCATAAACCCCAATCAGCCGAAACGCCTTATCCTTTATGGTAACGTCCACCACGCAAAGTCTGCCCGCCGGATCTGAAAGAACAAGAGCACACGTGGCGCCCAGACGTCTACTTATCAGCCAGGTGACACCTCTGGAACGACCATCAAAACATGCTGAGAAGGACAAATAGTCCTTCGACAGAATATCTTCATGGAAGTTGAAATCAAAACGAGTCTCCTGCAAACAACATATATCAATGCCGCGACGCTGGAGGTATAAAAATAAATGGGATCTTCTCGAATCCGACCTCAGGCCGCGGCCATTCAGACTAGCCAATCTTATATCCATCATGAACATTACAGGGGTTGAGTGCCCGGACTAAACATGGCTGGGGTCAGGACTCCGACGGTCTGGCTCATGGATCCCGTGGCCATCTCATTATCGATGGCTCCGTCATGAGCGAGACCCCCGACGTCCCGCGGAAAGGTTAATTTTACAGCCCTATAAAGGGAGGGGTGCAAAACAACAGGGACCCTCCCAACGAGCCCCTTACAAGATGAAAGATCGTCCTTTATGTATGATATAGGGCCGAGGGCCTCGTTGGCTTCCCCGAGCATTTTCATCACACCTTCCGACCCTCGGCCCTTCCGAATGACGGTGGTGATCCATGAGTTGGGGAAATTTTTAGGGTCCTCCACATTGCAACCGTTGACTTCTTTGAAGTTGTGGAGGACCCTTAAGTCTTTCAACAGCTGTGGCTGGACCTTATGAAGACGATCCAGGGCCCCCTCATCCACCCGGCAGATGTTTGATCCGGTGTGATGGCGCGGTTTGTCCCGTTTTCTTATATGTTTAGGGACCTCATCCCCCGAGCTGTCGATGGATGAGCTCCGCTGCCGTTTCTTTGGTGTGGTAGATGGTGATGATGAGGTTGCTGTTGCTGGTGGTGCTGGTCTAGTTGGTGGTGATTCCAACGGCAGCGGAGGGGGGGTGGGTCCCTTTTTCTTCTGTATTAAGACGGACATGAGAGGTGGAGGCATGGATCTATGAGGTGGTGTTGTTGGTGGCGGTCGGATGGTACGAGGATGTCTAGGTGATGAAGGGGTGGAATGAGAGGACCCTGGTCGTGGAGATGATTTTCTCTCCTGGTCCAGCCGCTTTTTAAATTCGAGTAGTTTTTCAAACTTCTCCCGGCCTGGGCTGAAGCATCTGACCTTGGGAGGAGTGTGTTGTTTGGGTGGGGTCTTGAATGGGCCTTTATTTTTTGGGGGGGATGATTTTTGGGCATATGTGGGTAACTTGCTGGTATTGGACATTTTTGAGGGGGGGGTTGAACTGTCGGTGCCCACCTGGGACGACTTTTGGGAGCGAGGATCCTCAGGTTGGAGCTTCCTCCCACCTTTTCCCACAGTCAGCCACTCAGCCTTCGCCTCTTCGGAGTTAACCGTAGGGGACGAAGGGGGAGTGGGGTTTTTTTTACCCGCTGGTGTGGGCGAGACTACGGGAGCCTCCTTTTCCGTGTTTATTTTAACCACAGGTGAGAGGGTACCGGGTTTATGGTCGGGCTTCTTCGGGGCCTTCTTCCCCGGGCAAACTGCGGAGAGGTGACCAATCTCGCCACAGTGCCAGCAGGCGGGTTTCCTTCCCGATACTATTACGGGAAGCCTGCGCCCTTCCACCTCCAACCAGTTGGGAACGGAGTAGAAGGTTTTCATATCCAACATGATATCGAACCTCCATTCCCCGCGCATTCCATCGTGTGTTGCTGAGACGATGTCACCAAACTGAAGCATATAGGCGGCTAAGTTTGCGTCTCGAAGGAAGCTAGGGACCTCGTATACTGAAACCGTGGTCCGCCGTCGCCCCATATATTCTGTTCTGAAAAAATATTCCTTGTTTTCAAGGGTTTTTTTTGTTAGGGCGACGGCTTCTTCTGTGGTCGGTAACAATATATCCCAGAAAGCGTAAGAAGCACCAGCGATTATCGCTTGTGCCTTTACGCCCAGGCTGGAAATTTGACGAAGGACCATGTCTTTTGCGGGCTTAACGATTTTTCTGGATCGTTTGTCCACTAAAAAGACAGACACCGTTCTTTTTATCTGGTCTTGTCTTACCTCCTCCAAATTGAACATAAGGCCATGCTCCTGTATTTCACTGGAGATGGCCCTTGCTCGCTGGAGCAGGTCGTCGACATCGACCTGTATTTTCGGGGGGGCTGTCCAACTATTTTCTTTTTTATCTCCCCCTTTTTGGGGAGATGATTTTTCTTCCTTTTCTGGGGAAGGTGATTTTTTGGGGGGCGTTTTTTCTTTCTGGTCAGGGGAAGGGGCATTTTTCGGGGCAGGTGATGTATTTTTCTTCCTTTTCACCTGGGGGGGAGGGTCACCCTTACTAGGTGAGAAAAGGGCCTTTATGGCCGAGCCTTCTGCCCGGCCGGCCATAAATAATGTGCTAGATGAAAGAATGAATGTAGAAATGAAGAGGAGAAAAAAAAACAAAAAAAACAAACACAAAAAAATGGGAGAAAAAGAACTTAACTTTTGTTTTTTCCAACCGGGTCAGAAAATTTCAGCCCAGCCGGGAGAAGTTGTCGTGATGAGGTGGTAAATCCGATGAAATGTTTTCGCTGAAATAAACTGATTTTTAAAAAAAACCGGTCAAAATTTGGACCAAACTAGACAACTGGCTGGCGCCTTGAAAATAATTTATTGTATTTTTTAAAAAAATATGTGGGGAAATACAAATTTGGCACAAGGCCTAAAAATTGGGTGGGGAAGGCTGGTCTACACTATCCTAATCTCTAACTTAACTAGACTCATTCACTGACCAATACATATCTCCAAATTAAAAAAACACCAAAATACCTCAAAAGAACATATCACTATCATACTGCATTCACCAAAAACAACAATCACCAAAACACTACTGCTCCATGGACTTCTAAACTTACTCCCATATTTACAAAGTGAGGGGGAGGGGAGCGATTTTAAAAAAACTAAACGAACGCTATATACATTTATTAAAAACTCCCCTAAAAACGAAAATGAACAAAACATATATACATTATGATGGTTAGTATGGGGTCCCCCCCACGTACTAAAACATGGCAGAAAGAGGAGTTAACCAGTCGAAAATAGTGTCGAAGGAGGAAAAATAATCAAATAAGGTAAATAAATAGTACAAAATATAAGTAAACAATAATTATGAATTAACATAAGCCCTCCATCGCACTCCTGGAGAACTCCAATTCCTGTCATCTAACAGGGGGAAGGGAAGGGAGAGTGAAACAAAAGAAGGGGACAAAAAAAGAGGGGCCCAATGACCTTGCATACTCTAGCTAAGTTAACTAAATTAGGAACAAACTAAATCAAAATGGCCTAAAAAAAATTCTAACTTACCTGGGCTGGGTGGTCACGTCCTTCCGGTAACTCAAAATTCTTAAGTCCCTGGAATGTCCAGAGTGAAAGTAAGGTTGGCTCCTACCACGCGACACAAGCGCGCAACAGTCACCCACCTTTCGCCAAACTCCAGCGAAGAGAGTCTCTTTCTCTCAGACCGGATTTTGACTTTGATTTGGTGTTTGTAAAATGCCACCAGGGTCTGAGAAGAAAAAGACTCGTCCTCGTAGAGTTCCTTCTTTCTCGTCGTCCACATCACGACACGCATAACGCCGAGTAAGCAGAGAAACACATAGTGTTCCTGTCTGTTCAACCTCGGTACCACATTGCTGCACACAGAACTGGCTTCCAGGACAAAAAACTTTCCATTGAGGATGCGGACCATGTAGCCTTCAAGAAGCTTGCACAGCGGCCGTACGACCGGGCAGTGAAAGAAGGCGTGACTAATAGTCTCCTCCAAATCACCGCACCGGCCGCACTCAGGTGAAATGGCCTGTTGCGCTGCAAACAATTTCTTGCCGACCCAGAGGGCATTCCGAATGACCAGCCAGGTGAGGGAAGCCTCGTCATTATTGAGACACCTCATCCTGGGGGCCCAAGGCCACAGTAAGCGACCCTCCGCCTCCGTCACGCCGAGCTCGCCAATCAGACCATCGCTAGCGGCCCCCCTAACTAAACAACGATATAATGCCTTACTCGACAACGGCCGGCTGTCAGAGAGACCTGTCTGCAGCCGAGAGAGAACTTTCAAAGCATGCCGGCACTCGCGATAGAAGGGGCATTCGCGTCTGGGCAACCGATGGGCCTCCCCATCAGCAAAATGCACACTTCTTAGCGACGGGAAAGACTGTTTAGCGTCTTCTTTCCAGACGCTTCCCGCCGCCGTGTCTCGTGAACACATCCGGTCTAGGAAAGTAAGACGCAAAGTATGGCGTCGTACCTCGACGTTAGGTACTCCTAGACCGCCTTCAGAAGGGTGAAGGTAACAGATCTCCCGTCGCACCAAAGGATGTCTCTTTGCCCAGAGAAACTGGAAGAGAATCCTTTCCAGCTTGAATAGGATGGTGGCCGGGATAGGAAGCACTGAAAGTCGGTATACGGCTAGGGAGTAGATGTGCGAACAGCACACCTCAGCCCGACCCTTAAGGGAAAGCCGTCTACGCAGCCACAACTCAGTTGCGGCTACGACCTTATCCAGTACTTCCGACCAATTTTTTTCCAATTGAAGATCAGGCCCAAACCAGACGCCGAGTATCTTGCACGGACCGTCTTTCCAAATGAAAGGGCCGGGAAGGGCATAGCCTTTCCACGAGCCCAACCGCAAGCCGACAGACTTTTCGCGGTTAATCTTGGCCCCTGTTACAGCTTCGTACCTTCCGATTTCTTTGCTCACCTCCTCCACCTCGGCACTGCTCGTTACAAGCACGCTGACGTCGTCAGCGTATGCAGTGTACCTGGCTACCTCACTGGCGCCAGGTAGCGTGAGGCCGCGTAGGACCGGGTTCGCCTTTATCCTGCGTAGAAAAGGCTCTAACGCCAGGATATATAACATAGGCGATAACGGGCAACCTTGCCGAATCGATCGAGTCAGAGTGAAGGGCTCCGACCTTACCCCATTCACCTCCACCATGACTCCGGGGGACGCATAAAGGAGACGTATCCAGGTGCGAAAATCAACCCCGAAGCCGGCCGAAGACAAGACAGCCTCCAGAAAAGCATGGTCAACCCTATCGAAGGCCTTGGACTGATCTAAATTGATCAGCGCGGCATTTCCGTCGACTTTTTCTACGATCGTGCGGACCAGATGAAGACTGTCCTGGATAGTCCTACCCTTCACAGCACAAGTCTGCTCGGGGCAAATCAGACTAGGCAGGACAATCTGCAAACGGTTTGCCAGGATCTTCGCCAAAATCTTTAAGTCAGTGTTAAGCATCGTTAAAGGGCGAAAGTTACTAATCCCATCCCCACCATGTTTGTTCTTACGAAGCAACTTCACTATACCCCTGGTGAAGCGTCTGGGTATAGTACCCTGCCTCATCCAGTTGTTATAGATGGTTGCCAGCAAGGGGACAAACATGTGCGACAACCTCAAGTACACTTCGTAGGGCAGACCATCAATTCCGGGGGACCTGTCCAGCCCGACCGACTTCAGTGCATCCCGAATCTCCTCCTCCTTTATGCGCCCCTCACACCCAGCCGCTTCAGTCGCCGAAAGACGAGGAAAGTCGGCAAGATAGGTGTCGAACTGAGCAGAACTCAGTCCGGGCTCCTTGGTGAAAAGCTTCAAGAAATACTGCCGGAACTCACCACAGATGGCTTCGTTTGTAGTTCGACGGAGCCCCTCCGGCGATGTGACACTGGCGATATGCCGATCTGTAGCATGCCTGAGTTCCTCGGCCCGTAATTCCTGGGCCATATTCGTCGCCTCGCACGACATTCTCTTTAACCTAGCCCTAACTACCAGAGCTTGGTACTCCTTAATTTGCAAGGAGGCCAGCTCGGCCTTAGCTACGTTAACTTGCCCACTATCTCCCGCCAACACCGCCCTATCTAGCTTATCCTTAATCGACCTTTGCTCCGCTACCCTAGCTGACTTGAGTCTCCTACTATAGTCGGCAGCAAAGGATCTAATGCTATCCTTAAGGTTAGCCCACCACCTATTTCCCATAATAGCCCCCGTCAATTCCCGCTTTATCGTTAGTTCTAGCTGGTTCCGGAAGTCAGCCTCCGCCAAAAGGGAAAGGTTGAATTTCCAGTAACCAGACATCCTACATCTAGCCTTATCTAACTTAATC
Source organism: Sepioteuthis lessoniana (assembly GCA_963585895.1). Classification (NCBI taxonomy): domain Eukaryota; kingdom Metazoa; phylum Mollusca; class Cephalopoda; order Myopsida; family Loliginidae; genus Sepioteuthis; species Sepioteuthis lessoniana. Next base: position 6,658,857 of record OY757930.1, read on the forward strand.
GACACACATAAAAATTTGTGGTCGGAATCTTTATATGGCTCAAAACTTGGACCACCTAAATAGTCTAAGTCGACTCGCTTAACTAACACTCGGTCCAAATAGCTATAAAGCTGGGCCGAGGCGCCCCTACCGGTCCAAGTCCAAACTAACTTATTTGGATGCCTTTCGCGAAATTTGTCAGCGAGATCAAATCGCTGTACAAACTCGCGAAAATATCTGGCATCCAACGTGTTAGTACCCGAACTAATAGCCCCTCTATCTAAATTGGGATCAAGGACGGCGTTCCAATCTCCCACTAAAATTACCCGCTTCGACGGACTGACGTACGGCTCGATGCGCCGGAAAAACGCAGGGAGCTCACTAGTAGCGTTGGGTCCATAAACCCCAATCAGCCGAAACGCCTTATCCTTTATGGTAACGTCCACCACGCAAAGTCTGCCCGCCGGATCTGAAAGAACAAGAGCACACGTGGCGCCCAGACGTCTACTTATCAGCCAGGTGACACCTCTGGAACGACCATCAAAACATGCTGAGAAGGACAAATAGTCCTTCGACAGAATATCTTCATGGAAGTTGAAATCAAAACGAGTCTCCTGCAAACAACATATATCAATGCCGCGACGCTGGAGGTATAAAAATAAATGGGATCTTCTCGAATCCGACCTCAGGCCGCGGCCATTCAGACTAGCCAATCTTATATCCATCATGAACATTACAGGGGTTGAGTGCCCGGACTAAACATGGCTGGGGTCAGGACTCCGACGGTCTGGCTCATGGATCCCGTGGCCATCTCATTATCGATGGCTCCGTCATGAGCGAGACCCCCGACGTCCCGCGGAAAGGTTAATTTTACAGCCCTATAAAGGGAGGGGTGCAAAACAACAGGGACCCTCCCAACGAGCCCCTTACAGGATGCAAGATCGTCTTTTATGAATGATATAGGGCCGAGGGCCTCGTTGGCTTCCCCGAGCATCTTCATCACACCTTCCGACCCTCGGCCCTTCCGAATGACGGTGGTGATCCATGTGTTGGGAAAATTTTTAGGGTCCTCCACATTGCAACCGTTGACTTCTTTGAAGTTGTGGAGGACCCTTAAGTCTTTCAACAGCTGCGGCTGGACCTTATGAAGACGATCCAGGGCCCCCTCATCCACCCGGCAGATGTTTGATCCGGTGTTATGGCGCGGTTTGTCCCGTTTTCTTATATGTTTAGGGACCTCATCCCCCGAGCTGTCGATGGATGAGCTCCGCTGCCGTTTCTTTGGTGTGGTAGATGGTGATGATGAGGTTGCTGTTGCTGGTGGTGCTGGTCTAGTTGGTGGTGATTCCAACGGCAGCGGAGGGGGGGTGGGTCCCTTTTTCTTCTGTATTAAGACGGACATGAGAGGTGGAGGCATGGATCTATGAGGTGGTGTTGTTGGTGGCGGTCGGATGGTGCGAGGATGTCTAGGTGATGAAGGGGTGGAATGAGAGGACCCTGGTCGTGGAGATGATTTTCTCTCCTGGTCCAGCCGCTTTTTAAATTCGAGTAGTTTTTCAAACTTCTCCCGGCCTGGGCTGAAGCATCTGACCTTGGGAGGAGTGTGTTGTTTGGGTGGGGTCTTGAATGGGCCTTTATTTTTTGGGGGGGATGATTTTTGGGCATATGTGGGTAACTTGCTGGTATTGGACATTTTTGAGGGGGGGGTTGAACTGTCGGTGCCCACCTGGGACGACTTTTGGGAGCGAGGATCCTCAGGTTGGAGCTTCCTCCCACCTTTTCCCACAGTCAGCCACTCAGCCTTCGCCTCTTCGGAGTTAACCGTAGGGGACGAAGGGGGAGTGGGGTTTTTTTTACCCGCTGGTGTGGGCGAGACTACGGGAGCCTCCTTTTCCGTGTTTATTTTAACCACAGGTGAGAGGGTACCGGGTTTATGGTCGGGCTTCTTCGGGGCCTTCTTCCCCGGGCAAACTGCGGAGAGGTGACCAATCTCGCCACAGTGCCAGCAGGCGGGTTTCCTTCCCGATACTATTACGGGAAGCCTGCGCCCTTCCACCTCCAACCAGTTGGGAACGGAGTAGAAGGTTTTCATATCCAACATGATATCGAACCTCCATTCCCCGCGCATTCCATCGTGTGTTGCTGAGACGATGTCACCAAACTGAAGCATATAGGCGGCTAAGTTTGCGTCTCGAAGGAAGCTAGGGACCTCGTATACTGAAACCGTGGTCCGCCGTCGCCCCATATATTCTGTTCTGAAAAAATATTCCTTGTTTTCAAGGGTTTTTTTTGTTAGGGCGACGGCTTCTTCTGTGGTCGGTAACAATATATCCCAGAAAGCGTAAGAAGCACCAGCGATTATCGCTTGTGCCTTTACGCCCAGGCTGGAAATTTGACGAAGGACCATGTCTTTTGCGGGCTTAACGATTTTTCTGGATCGTTTGTCCACTAAAAAGACAGACACCGTTCTTTTTATCTGGTCTTGTCTTACCTCCTCCAAATTGAACATAAGGCCATGCTCCTGTATTTCACTGGAGATGGCCCTTGCTCGCTGGAGCAGGTCGTCGACATCGACCTGTATTTTCGGGGGGGCTGTCCAACTATTTTCTTTTTTATCTCCCCCTTTTTGGGGAGATGATTTTTCTTCCTTTTCTGGGGAAGGTGATTTTTTGGGGGGCGTTTTTTCTTTCTGGTCAGGGGAAGGGGCATTTTTCGGGGCAGGTGATGTATTTTTCTTCCTTTTCACCTGGGGGGGAGGGTCACCCTTACTAGGTGAGAAAAGGGCCTTTATGGCCGAGCCTTCTGCCCGGCCGGCCATAAATAATGTGCTAGATGAAAGAATGAATGTAGAAATGAAGAGGAGAAAAAAAAACAAAAAAAACAAACACAAAAAAATGGGAGAAAAAGAACTTAACTTTTGTTTTTTCCAACCGGGTCAGAAAATTTCAGCCCAGCCGGGAGAAGTTGTCGTGATGAGGTGGTAAATCCGATGAAATGTTTTCGCTGAAATAAACTGATTTTTAAAAAAAACCGGTCAAAATTTGGACCAAACTAGACAACTGGCTGGCGCCTTGAAAATAATTTATTGTATTTTTTAAAAAAATATGTGGGGAAATACAAATTTGGCACAAGGCCTAAAAATTGGGTGGGGAAGGCTGGTCTACACTATCCTAATCTCTAACTTAACTAGACTCATTCACTGACCAATACATATCTCCAAATTAAAAAAACACCAAAATACCTCAAAAGAACATATCACTATCATACTGCATTCACCAAAAACAACAATCACCAAAACACTACTGCTCCATGGACTTCTAAACTTACTCCCATATTTACAAAGTGAGGGGGAGGGGAGCGATTTTAAAAAAACTAAACGAACGCTATATACATTTATTAAAAACTCCCCTAAAAACGAAAATGAACAAAACATATATACATTATGATGGTTAGTATGGGGTCCCCCCCACGTACTAAAACATGGCAGAAAGAGGAGTTAACCAGTCGAAAATAGTGTCGAAGGAGGAAAAATAATCAAATAAGGTAAATAAATAGTACAAAATATAAGTAAACAATAATTATGAATTAACATAAGCCCTCCATCGCACTCCTGGAGAACTCCAATTCCTGTCATCTAACAGGGGGAAGGGAAGGGAGAGTGAAACAAAAGAAGGGGACAAAAAAAGAGGGGCCCAATGACCTTGCATACTCTAGCTAAGTTAACTAAATTAGGAACAAACTAAATCAAAATGGCCTAAAAAAAATTCTAACTTACCTGGGCTGGGTGGTCACGTCCTTCCGGTAACTCAAAATTCTTAAGTCCCTGGAATGTCCAGAGTGAAAGTAAGGTTGGCTCCTACCACGCGACACAAGCGCGCAACAGTCACCCACCTTTCGCCAAACTCCAGCGAAGAGAGTCTCTTTCTCTCAGACCGGATTTTGACTTTGATTTGGTGTTTGTAAAATGCCACCAGGGTCTGAGAAGAAAAAGACTCGTCCTCGTAGAGTTCCTTCTTTCTCGTCGTCCACATCACGACACGCATAACGCCGAGTAAGCAGAGAAACACATAGTGTTCCTGTCTGTTCAACCTCGGTACCACATTGCTGCACACAGAACTGGCTTCCAGGACAAAAAACTTTCCATTGAGGATGCGGACCATGTAGCCTTCAAGAAGCTTGCACAGCGGCCGTACGACCGGGCAGTGAAAGAAGGCGTGACTAATAGTCTCCTCCAAATCACCGCACCGGCCGCACTCAGGTGAAATGGCCTGTTGCGCTGCAAACAATTTCTTGCCGACCCAGAGGGCATTCCGAATGACCAGCCAGGTGAGGGAAGCCTCGTCATTATTGAGACACCTCATCCTGGGGGCCCAAGGCCACAGTAAGCGACCCTCCGCCTCCGTCACGCCGAGCTCGCCAATCAGACCATCGCTAGCGGCCCCCCTAACTAAACAACGATATAATGCCTTACTCGACAACGGCCGGCTGTCAGAGAGACCTGTCTGCAGCCGAGAGAGAACTTTCAAAGCATGCCGGCACTCGCGATAGAAGGGGCATTCGCGTCTGGGCAACCGATGGGCCTCCCCATCAGCAAAATGCACACTTCTTAGCGACGGGAAAGACTGTTTAGCGTCTTCTTTCCAGACGCTTCCCGCCGCCGTGTCTCGTGAACACATCCGGTCTAGGAAAGTAAGACGCAAAGTATGGCGTCGTACCTCGACGTTAGGTACTCCTAGACCGCCTTCAGAAGGGTGAAGGTAACAGATCTCCCGTCGCACCAAAGGATGTCTCTTTGCCCAGAGAAACTGGAAGAGAATCCTTTCCAGCTTGAATAGGATGGTGGCCGGGATAGGAAGCACTGAAAGTCGGTATACGGCTAGGGAGTAGATGTGCGAACAGCACACCTCAGCCCGACCCTTAAGGGAAAGCCGTCTACGCAGCCACAACTCAGTTGCGGCTACGACCTTATCCAGTACTTCCGACCAATTTTTTTCCAATTGAAGATCAGGCCCAAACCAGACGCCGAGTATCTTGCACGGACCGTCTTTCCAAATGAAAGGGCCGGGAAGGGCATAGCCTTTCCACGAGCCCAACCGCAAGCCGACAGACTTTTCGCGGTTAATCTTGGCCCCTGTTACAGCTTCGTACCTTCCGATTTCTTTGCTCACCTCCTCCACCTCGGCACTGCTCGTTACAAGCACGCTGACGTCGTCAGCGTATGCAGTGTACCTGGCTACCTCACTGGCGCCAGGTAGCGTGAGGCCGCGTAGGACCGGGTTCGCCTTTATCCTGCGTAGAAAAGGCTCTAACGCCAGGATATATAACATAGGCGATAACGGGCAACCTTGCCGAATCGATCGAGTCAGAGTGAAGGGCTCCGACCTTACCCCATTCACCTCCACCATGACTCCGGGGGACGCATAAAGGAGACGTATCCAGGTGCGAAAATCAACCCCGAAGCCGGCCGAAGACAAGACAGCCTCCAGAAAAGCATGGTCAACCCTATCGAAGGCCTTGGACTGATCTAAATTGATCAGCGCGGCATTTCCGTCGACTTTTTCTACGATCGTGCGGACCAGATGAAGACTGTCCTGGATAGTCCTACCCTTCACAGCACAAGTCTGCTCGGGGCAAATCAGACTAGGCAGGACAATCTGCAAACGGTTTGCCAGGATCTTCGCCAAAATCTTTAAGTCAGTGTTAAGCATCGTTAAAGGGCGAAAGTTACTAATCCCATCCCCACCATGTTTGTTCTTACGAAGCAACTTCACTATACCCCTGGTGAAGCGTCTGGGTATAGTACCCTGCCTCATCCAGTTGTTATAGATGGTTGCCAGCAAGGGGACAAACATGTGCGACAACCTCAAGTACACTTCGTAGGGCAGACCATCAATTCCGGGGGACCTGTCCAGCCCGACCGACTTCAGTGCATCCCGAATCTCCTCCTCCTTTATGCGCCCCTCACACCCAGCCGCTTCAGTCGCCGAAAGACGAGGAAAGTCGGCAAGATAGGTGTCGAACTGAGCAGAACTCAGTCCGGGCTCCTTGGTGAAAAGCTTCAAGAAATACTGCCGGAACTCACCACAGATGGCTTCGTTTGTAGTTCGACGGAGCCCCTCCGGCGATGTGACACTGGCGATATGCCGATCTGTAGCATGCCTGAGTTCCTCGGCCCGTAATTCCTGGGCCATATTCGTCGCCTCGCACGACATTCTCTTTAACCTAGCCCTAACTACCAGAGCTTGGTACTCCTTAATTTGCAAGGAGGCCAGCTCGGCCTTAGCTACGTTAACTTGCCCACTATCTCCCGCCAACACCGCCCTATCTAGCTTATCCTTAATCGACCTTTGCTCCGCTACCCTAGCTGACTTGAGTCTCCTACTATAGTCGGCAGCAAAGGATCTAATGCTATCCTTAAGGTTAGCCCACCACCTATTTCCCATAATAGCCCCCGTCAATTCCCGCTTTATCGTTAGTTCTAGCTGGTTCCGGAAGTCAGCCTCCGCCAAAAGGGAAAGGTTGAATTTCCAGTAACCAGACATCCTACATCTAGCCTTATCTAACTTAATCGACACACATAAAAATTTGTGGTCGGAATCTTTATATGGCTCAAAACTTGGACCACCTAAATAGTCTAAGTCGACTCGCTTAACTAACACTCGGTCCAAATAGCTATAAAGCTGGGCCGAGGCGCCCCTACCGGTCCAAGTCCAAACTAACTTATTTGGATGCCTTTCGCGAAATTTGTCAGCGAGATCAAATCGCTGTACAAACTCGCGAAAATATCTGGCATCCAACGTGTTAGTACCCGAACTAATAGCCCCTCTATCTAAATTGGGATCAAGGACGGCGTTCCAATCTCCCACTAAAATTACCCGCTTCGACGGACTGACGTACGGCTCGATGCGCCGGAAAAACGCAGGGAGCTCACTAGTAGCGTTGGGTCCATAAACCCCAATCAGCCGAAACGCCTTATCCTTTATGGTAACGTCCACCACGCAAAGTCTGCCCGCCGGATCTGAAAGAACAAGAGCACACGTGGCGCCCAGACGTCTACTTATCAGCCAGGTGACACCTCTGGAACGACCATCAAAACATGCTGAGAAGGACAAATAGTCCTTCGACAGAATATCTTCATGGAAGTTGAAATCAAAACGAGTCTCCTGCAAACAACATATATCAATGCCGCGACGCTGGAGGTATAAAAATAAATGGGATCTTCTCGAATCCGACCTCAGGCCGCGGCCATTCAGACTAGCCAATCTTATATCCATCATGAACATTACAGGGGTTGAGTGCCCGGACTAAACATGGCTGGGGTCAGGACTCCGACGGTCTGGCTCATGGATCCCGTGGCCATCTCATTATCGATGGCTCCGTCATGAGCGAGACCCCCGACGTCCCGCGGAAAGGTTAATTTTACAGCCCTATAAAGGGAGGGGTGCAAAACAACAGGGACCCTCCCAACGAGCCCCTTACAGGATGCAAGATCGTCTTTTATGAATGATATAGGGCCGAGGGCCTCGTTGGCTTCCCCGAGCATCTTCATCACACCTTCCGACCCTCGGCCCTTCCGAATGACGGTGGTGATCCATGTGTTGGGAAAATTTTTAGGGTCCTCCACATTGCAACCGTTGACTTCTTTGAAGTTGTGGAGGACCCTTAAGTCTTTCAACAGCTGCGGCTGGACCTTATGAAGACGATCCAGGGCCCCCTCATCCACCCGGCAGATGTTTGATCCGGTGTTATGGCGCGGTTTGTCCCGTTTTCTTATATGTTTAGGGACCTCATCCCCCGAGCTGTCGATGGATGAGCTCCGCTGCCGTTTCTTTGGTGTGGTAGATGGTGATGATGAGGTTGCTGTTGCTGGTGGTGCTGGTCTAGTTGGTGGTGATTCCAACGGCAGCGGAGGGGGGGTGGGTCCCTTTTTCTTCTGTATTAAGACGGACATGAGAGGTGGAGGCATGGATCTATGAGGTGGTGTTGTTGGTGGCGGTCGGATGGTGCGAGGATGTCTAGGTGATGAAGGGGTGGAATGAGAGGACCCTGGTCGTGGAGATGATTTTCTCTCCTGGTCCAGCCGCTTTTTAAATTCGAGTAGTTTTTCAAACTTCTCCCGGCCTGGGCTGAAGCATCTGACCTTGGGAGGAGTGTGTTGTTTGGGTGGGGTCTTGAATGGGCCTTTATTTTTTGGGGGGGATGATTTTTGGGCATATGTGGGTAACTTGCTGGTATTGGACATTTTTGAGGGGGGGGTTGAACTGTCGGTGCCCACCTGGGACGACTTTTGGGAGCGAGGATCCTCAGGTTGGAGCTTCCTCCCACCTTTTCCCACAGTCAGCCACTCAGCCTTCGCCTCTTCGGAGTTAACCGTAGGGGACGAAGGGGGAGTGGGGTTTTTTTTACCCGCTGGTGTGGGCGAGACTACGGGAGCCTCCTTTTCCGTGTTTATTTTAACCACAGGTGAGAGGGTACCGGGTTTATGGTCGGGCTTCTTCGGGGCCTTCTTCCCCGGGCAAACTGCGGAGAGGTGACCAATCTCGCCACAGTGCCAGCAGGCGGGTTTCCTTCCCGATACTATTACGGGAAGCCTGCGCCCTTCCACCTCCAACCAGTTGGGAACGGAGTAGAAGGTTTTCATATCCAACATGATATCGAACCTCCATTCCCCGCGCATTCCATCGTGTGTTGCTGAGACGATGTCACCAAACTGAAGCATATAGGCGGCTAAGTTTGCGTCTCGAAGGAAGCTAGGGACCTCGTATACTGAAACCGTGGTCCGCCGTCGCCCCATATATTCTGTTCTGAAAAAATATTCCTTGTTTTCAAGGGTTTTTTTTGTTAGGGCGACGGCTTCTTCTGTGGTCGGTAACAATATATCCCAGAAAGCGTAAGAAGCACCAGCGATTATCGCTTGTGCCTTTACGCCCAGGCTGGAAATTTGACGAAGGACCATGTCTTTTGCGGGCTTAACGATTTTTCTGGATCGTTTGTCCACTAAAAAGACAGACACCGTTCTTTTTATCTGGTCTTGTCTTACCTCCTCCAAATTGAACATAAGGCCATGCTCCTGTATTTCACTGGAGATGGCCCTTGCTCGCTGGAGCAGGTCGTCGACATCGACCTGTATTTTCGGGGGGGCTGTCCAACTATTTTCTTTTTTATCTCCCCCTTTTTGGGGAGATGATTTTTCTTCCTTTTCTGGGGAAGGTGATTTTTTGGGGGGCGTTTTTTCTTTCTGGTCAGGGGAAGGGGCATTTTTCGGGGCAGGTGATGTATTTTTCTTCCTTTTCACCTGGGGGGGAGGGTCACCCTTACTAGGTGAGAAAAGGGCCTTTATGGCCGAGCCTTCTGCCCGGCCGGCCATAAATAATGTGCTAGATGAAAGAATGAATGTAGAAATGAAGAGGAGAAAAAAAAACAAAAAAAACAAACACAAAAAAATGGGAGAAAAAGAACTTAACTTTTGTTTTTTCCAACCGGGTCAGAAAATTTCAGCCCAGCCGGGAGAAGTTGTCGTGATGAGGTGGTAAATCCGATGAAATGTTTTCGCTGAAATAAACTGATTTTTAAAAAAAACCGGTCAAAATTTGGACCAAACTAGACAACTGGCTGGCGCCTTGAAAATAATTTATTGTATTTTTTAAAAAAATATGTGGGGAAATACAAATTTGGCACAAGGCCTAAAAATTGGGTGGGGAAGGCTGGTCTACACTATCCTAATCTCTAACTTAACTAGACTCATTCACTGACCAATACATATCTCCAAATTAAAAAAACACCAAAATACCTCAAAAGAACATATCACTATCATACTGCATTCACCAAAAACAACAATCACCAAAACACTACTGCTCCATGGACTTCTAAACTTACTCCCATATTTACAAAGTGAGGGGGAGGGGAGCGATTTTAAAAAAACTAAACGAACGCTATATACATTTATTAAAAACTCCCCTAAAAACGAAAATGAACAAAACATATATACATTATGATGGTTAGTATGGGGTCCCCCCCACGTACTAAAACATGGCAGAAAGAGGAGTTAACCAGTCGAAAATAGTGTCGAAGGAGGAAAAATAATCAAATAAGGTAAATAAATAGTACAAAATATAAGTAAACAATAATTATGAATTAACATAAGCCCTCCATCGCACTCCTGGAGAACTCCAATTCCTGTCATCTAACAGGGGGAAGGGAAGGGAGAGTGAAACAAAAGAAGGGGACAAAAAAAGAGGGGCCCAATGACCTTGCATACTCTAGCTAAGTTAACTAAATTAGGAACAAACTAAATCAAAATGGCCTAAAAAAAATTCTAACTTACCTGGGCTGGGTGGTCACGTCCTTCCGGTAACTCAAAATTCTTAAGTCCCTGGAATGTCCAGAGTGAAAGTAAGGTTGGCTCCTACCACGCGACACAAGCGCGCAACAGTCACCCACCTTTCGCCAAACTCCAGCGAAGAGAGTCTCTTTCTCTCAGACCGGATTTTGACTTTGATTTGGTGTTTGTAAAATGCCACCAGGGTCTGAGAAGAAAAAGACTCGTCCTCGTAGAGTTCCTTCTTTCTCGTCGTCCACATCACGACACGCATAACGCCGAGTAAGCAGAGAAACACATAGTGTTCCTGTCTGTTCAACCTCGGTACCACATTGCTGCACACAGAACTGGCTTCCAGGACAAAAAACTTTCCATTGAGGATGCGGACCATGTAGCCTTCAAGAAGCTTGCACAGCGGCCGTACGACCGGGCAGTGAAAGAAGGCGTGACTAATAGTCTCCTCCAAATCACCGCACCGGCCGCACTCAGGTGAAATGGCCTGTTGCGCTGCAAACAATTTCTTGCCGACCCAGAGGGCATTCCGAATGACCAGCCAGGTGAGGGAAGCCTCGTCATTATTGAGACACCTCATCCTGGGGGCCCAAGGCCACAGTAAGCGACCCTCCGCCTCCGTCACGCCGAGCTCGCCAATCAGACCATCGCTAGCGGCCCCCCTAACTAAACAACGATATAATGCCTTACTCGACAACGGCCGGCTGTCAGAGAGACCTGTCTGCAGCCGAGAGAGAACTTTCAAAGCATGCCGGCACTCGCGATAGAAGGGGCATTCGCGTCTGGGCAACCGATGGGCCTCCCCATCAGCAAAATGCACACTTCTTAGCGACGGGAAAGACTGTTTAGCGTCTTCTTTCCAGACGCTTCCCGCCGCCGTGTCTCGTGAACACATCCGGTCTAGGAAAGTAAGACGCAAAGTATGGCGTCGTACCTCGACGTTAGGTACTCCTAGACCGCCTTCAGAAGGGTGAAGGTAACAGATCTCCCGTCGCACCAAAGGATGTCTCTTTGCCCAGAGAAACTGGAAGAGAATCCTTTCCAGCTTGAATAGGATGGTGGCCGGGATAGGAAGCACTGAAAGTCGGTATACGGCTAGGGAGTAGATGTGCGAACAGCACACCTCAGCCCGACCCTTAAGGGAAAGCCGTCTACGCAGCCACAACTCAGTTGCGGCTACGACCTTATCCAGTACTTCCGACCAATTTTTTTCCAATTGAAGATCAGGCCCAAACCAGACGCCGAGTATCTTGCACGGACCGTCTTTCCAAATGAAAGGGCCGGGAAGGGCATAGCCTTTCCACGAGCCCAACCGCAAGCCGACAGACTTTTCGCGGTTAATCTTGGCCCCTGTTACAGCTTCGTACCTTCCGATTTCTTTGCTCACCTCCTCCACCTCGGCACTGCTCGTTACAAGCACGCTGACGTCGTCAGCGTATGCAGTGTACCTGGCTACCTCACTGGCGCCAGGTAGCGTGAGGCCGCGTAGGACCGGGTTCGCCTTTATCCTGCGTAGAAAAGGCTCTAACGCCAGGATATATAACATAGGCGATAACGGGCAACCTTGCCGAATCGATCGAGTCAGAGTGAAGGGCTCCGACCTTACCCCATTCACCTCCACCATGACTCCGGGGGACGCATAAAGGAGACGTATCCAGGTGCGAAAATCAACCCCGAAGCCGGCCGAAGACAAGACAGCCTCCAGAAAAGCATGGTCAACCCTATCGAAGGCCTTGGACTGATCTAAATTGATCAGCGCGGCATTTCCGTCGACTTTTTCTACGATCGTGCGGACCAGATGAAGACTGTCCTGGATAGTCCTACCCTTCACAGCACAAGTCTGCTCGGGGCAAATCAGACTAGGCAGGACAATCTGCAAACGGTTTGCCAGGATCTTCGCCAAAATCTTTAAGTCAGTGTTAAGCATCGTTAAAGGGCGAAAGTTACTAATCCCATCCCCACCATGTTTGTTCTTACGAAGCAACTTCACTATACCCCTGGTGAAGCGTCTGGGTATAGTACCCTGCCTCATCCAGTTGTTATAGATGGTTGCCAGCAAGGGGACAAACATGTGCGACAACCTCAAGTACACTTCGTAGGGCAGACCATCAATTCCGGGGGACCTGTCCAGCCCGACCGACTTCAGTGCATCCCGAATCTCCTCCTCCTTTATGCGCCCCTCACACCCAGCCGCTTCAGTCGCCGAAAGACGAGGAAAGTCGGCAAGATAGGTGTCGAACTGAGCAGAACTCAGTCCGGGCTCCCTGGTGAAAAGCTTCAAGAAATACTGCCGGAACTCACCACAGATGGCTTCGTTTGTAGTTCGACGGAGCCCCTCCGGCGATGTGACACTGGCGATATGCCGATCTGTAGCATGCCTGAGTTCCTCGGCCCGTAATTCCTGGGCCATATTCGTCGCCTCGCACGACATTCTCTTTAACCTAGCCCTAACTACCAGAGCTTGGTACTCCTTAATTTGCAAGGAGGCCAGCTCGGCCTTAGCTACGTTAACTTGCCCACTATCTCCCGCCAACACCGCCCTATCTAGCTTATCCTTAATCGACCTTTGCTCCGCTACCCTAGCTGACTTGAGTCTCCTACTATAGTCGGCAGCAAAGGATCTAATGCTATCCTTAAGGTTAGCCCACCACCTATTTCCCATAATAGCCCCCGTCAATTCCCGCTTTATCGTTAGTTCTAGCTGGTTCCGGAAGTCAGCCTCCGCCAAAAGGGAAAGGTTGAATTTCCAGTAACCAGACATCCTACATCTAGCCTTATCTAACTTAATCGACACACATAAAAATTTGTGGTCGGAATCTTTATATGGCTCAAAACTTGGACCACCTAAATAGTCTAAGTCGACTCGCTTAACTAACACTCGGTCCAAATAGCTATAAAGCTGGGCCGAGGCGCCCCTACCGGTCCAAGTCCAAACTAACTTATTTGGATGCCTTTCGCGAAATTTGTCAGCGAGATCAAATCGCTGTACAAACTCGCGAAAATATCTGGCATCCAACGTGTTAGTACCCGAACTAATAGCCCCTCTATCTAAATTGGGATCAAGGACGGCGTTCCAATCTCCCACTAAAATTACCCGCTTCGACGGACTGACGTACGGCTCGATGCGCCGGAAAAACGCAGGGAGCTCACTAGTAGCGTTGGGTCCATAAACCCCAATCAGCCGAAACGCCTTATCCTTTATGGTAACGTCCACCACGCAAAGTCTGCCCGCCGGATCTGAAAGAACAAGAGCACACGTGGCGCCCAGACGTCTACTTATCAGCCAGGTGACACCTCTGGAACGACCATCAAAACATGCTGAGAAGGACAAATAGTCCTTCGACAGAATATCTTCATGGAAGTTGAAATCAAAACGAGTCTCCTGCAAACAACATATATCAATGCCGCGACGCTGGAGGTATAAAAATAAATGGGATCTTCTCGAATCCGACCTCAGGCCGCGGCCATTCAGACTAGCCAATCTTATATCCATCATGAACATTACAGGGGTTGAGTGCCCGGACTAAACATGGCTGGGGTCAGGACTCCGACGGTCTGGCTCATGGATCCCGTGGCCATCTCATTATCGATGGCTCCGTCATGAGCGAGACCCCCGACGTCCCGCGGAAAGGTTAATTTTACAGCCCTATAAAGGGAGGGGTGCAAAACAACAGGGACCCTCCCAACGAGCCCCTTACAAGATGAAAGATCGTCCTTTATGTATGATATAGGGCCGAGGGCCTCGTTGGCTTCCCCGAGCATTTTCATCACACCTTCCGACCCTCGGCCCTTCCGAATGACGGTGGTGATCCATGAGTTGGGGAAATTTTTAGGGTCCTCCACATTGCAACCGTTGACTTCTTTGAAGTTGTGGAGGACCCTTAAGTCTTTCAACAGCTGTGGCTGGACCTTATGAAGACGATCCAGGGCCCCCTCATCCACCCGGCAGATGTTTGATCCGGTGTGATGGCGCGGTTTGTCCCGTTTTCTTATATGTTTAGGGACCTCATCCCCCGAGCTGTCGATGGATGAGCTCCGCTGCCGTTTCTTTGGTGTGGTAGATGGTGATGATGAGGTTGCTGTTGCTGGTGGTGCTGGTCTAGTTGGTGGTGATTCCAACGGCAGCGGAGGGGGGGTGGGTCCCTTTTTCTTCTGTATTAAGACGGACATGAGAGGTGGAGGCATGGATCTATGAGGTGGTGTTGTTGGTGGCGGTCGGATGGTACGAGGATGTCTAGGTGATGAAGGGGTGGAATGAGAGGACCCTGGTCGTGGAGATGATTTTCTCTCCTGGTCCAGCCGCTTTTTAAATTCGAGTAGTTTTTCAAACTTCTCCCGGCCTGGGCTGAAGCATCTGACCTTGGGAGGAGTGTGTTGTTTGGGTGGGGTCTTGAATGGGCCTTTATTTTTTGGGGGGGATGATTTTTGGGCATAAGTGGTAGAGGGGCTGTTGGACTTTTTTGATGGGTTCAAACTGTCGGTGCCTACCTGGGACGACTTTTGGGAGCGAGGATCCTCAGGTTGGAGCTTCCTCCCACCTTTTCCCACAGTCAGCCACTCAGCCTTCGCCTCTTCGGAGTTAACCGTAGGGGACGAAGGGGGAGTGGGGTTTTTTTTACCCGCTGGTGTGGGCGAGACTACGGGAGCCTCCTTTTCCGTGTTTATTTTAACCACAGGTGAGAGGGTACCGGGTTTATGGTCGGGCTTCTTCGGGGCCTTCTTCCCCGGGCAAACTGCGGAGAGGTGACCAATCTCGCCACAGTGCCAGCAGGCGGGTTTCCTTCCCGATACTATTACGGGAAGCCTGCGCCCTTCCACCTCCAACCAGTTGGGAACGGAGTAGAAGGTTTTCATATCCAACATGATATCGAACCTCCATTCCCCGCGCATTCCATCGTGTGTTGCTGAGACGATGTCACCAAACTGAAGCATATAGGCGGCTAAGTTTGCGTCTCGAAGGAAGCTAGGGACCTCGTATACTGAAACCGTGGTCCGCCGTCGCCCCATATATTCTGTTCTGAAAAAATATTCCTTGTTTTCAAGGGTTTTTTTTGTTAGGGCGACGGCTTCTTCTGTGGTCGGTAACAATATATCCCAGAAAGCGTAAGAAGCACCAGCGATTATCGCTTGTGCCTTTACGCCCAGGCTGGAAATTTGACGAAGGACCATGTCTTTTGCGGGCTTAACGATTTTTCTGGATCGTTTGTCCACTAAAAAGACAGACACCGTTCTTTTTATCTGGTCTTGTCTTACCTCCTCCAAATTGAACATAAGGCCATGCTCCTGTATTTCACTGGAGATGGCCCTTGCTCGCTGGAGCAGGTCGTCGACATCGACCTGTATTTTCGGGGGGGCTGTCCAACTATTTTCTTTTTTATCTCCCCCTTTTTGGGGAGATGATTTTTCTTCCTTTTCTGGGGAAGGTGATTTTTTGGGGGGCGTTTTTTCTTTCTGGTCAGGGGAAGGGGCATTTTTCGGGGCAGGTGATGTATTTTTCTTCCTTTTCACCTGGGGGGGAGGGTCACCCTTACTAGGTGAGAAAAGGGCCTTTATGGCCGAGCCTTCTGCCCGGCCGGCCATAAATAATGTGCTAGATGAAAGAATGAATGTAGAAATGAAGAGGAGAAAAAAAAACAAAAAAAACAAACACAAAAAAATGGGAGAAAAAGAACTTAACTTTTGTTTTTTCCAACCGGGTCAGAAAATTTCAGCCCAGCCGGGAGAAGTTGTCGTGATGAGGTGGTAAATCCGATGAAATGTTTTCGCTGAAATAAACTGATTTTTAAAAAAAACCGGTCAAAATTTGGACCAAACTAGACAACTGGCTGGCGCCTTGAAAATAATTTATTGTATTTTTTAAAAAAAATATGTGGGGAAATACAAATTTGGCACAAGGCCTAAAAATTGGGTGGGGAAGGCTGGTCTACACTATCCTAATCTCTAACTTAACTAGACTCATTCACTGACCAATACATATCTCCAAATTAAAAAAACACCAAAATACCTCAAAAGAACATATCACTATCATACTGCATTCACCAAAAACAACAATCACCAAAACACTACTGCTCCATGGACTTCTAAACTTACTCCCATATTTACAAAGTGAGGGGGAGGGGAGCGATTTTTAAAAAAACTAAACGAACGCTATATACATTTATTAAAAACTCCCCTAAAAACGAAAATGAACAAAACATATATACATTATGATGGTTAGTATGGGGTCCCCCCCACGTACTAAAACATGGCAGAAAGAGGAGTTAACCAGTCGAAAATAGTGTCGAAGGAGGAAAAATAATCAAATAAGGTAAATAAATAGTACAAAATATAAGTAAACAATAATTATGAATTAACATAAGCCCTCCATCGCACTCCTGGAGAACTCCAATTCCTGTCATCTAACAGGGGGAAGGGAAGGGAGAGTGAAACAAAAGAAGGGGACAAAAAAAGAGGGGCCCAATGACCTTGCATACTCTAGCTAAGTTAACTAAATTAGGAACAAACTAAATCAAAATGGCCTAAAAAAAATTCTAACTTACCTGGGCTGGGTGGTCACGTCCTTCCGGTAACTCAAAATTCTTAAGTCCCTGGAATGTCCAGAGTGAAAGTAAGGTTGGCTCCTACCACGCGACACAAGCGCGCAACAGTCACCCACCTTTCGCCAAACTCCAGCGAAGAGAGTCTCTTTCTCTCAGACCGGATTTTGACTTTGATTTGGTGTTTGTAAAATGCCACCAGGGTCTGAGAAGAAAAAGACTCGTCCTCGTAGAGTTCCTTCTTTCTCGTCGTCCACATCACGACACGCATAACGCCGAGTAAGCAGAGAAACACATAGTGTTCCTGTCTGTTCAACCTCGGTACCACATTGCTGCACACAGAACTGGCTTCCAGGACAAAAAACTTTCCATTGAGGATGCGGACCATGTAGCCTTCAAGAAGCTTGCACAGCGGCCGTACGACCGGGCAGTGAAAGAAGGCGTGACTAATAGTCTCCTCCAAATCACCGCACCGGCCGCACTCAGGTGAAATGGCCTGTTGCGCTGCAAACAATTTCTTGCCGACCCAGAGGGCATTCCGAATGACCAGCCAGGTGAGGGAAGCCTCGTCATTATTGAGACACCTCATCCTGGGGGCCCAAGGCCACAGTAAGCGACCCTCCGCCTCCGTCACGCCGAGCTCGCCAATCAGACCATCGCTAGCGGCCCCCCTAACTAAACAACGATATAATGCCTTACTCGACAACGGCCGGCTGTCAGAGAGACCTGTCTGCAGCCGAGAGAGAACTTTCAAAGCATGCCGGCACTCGCGATAGAAGGGGCATTCGCGTCTGGGCAACCGATGGGCCTCCCCATCAGCAAAATGCACACTTCTTAGCGACGGGAAAGACTGTTTAGCGTCTTCTTTCCAGACGCTTCCCGCCGCCGTGTCTCGTGAACACATCCGGTCTAGGAAAGTAAGACGCAAAGTATGGCGTCGTACCTCGACGTTAGGTACTCCTAGACCGCCTTCAGAAGGGTGAAGGTAACAGATCTCCCGTCGCACCAAAGGATGTCTCTTTGCCCAGAGAAACTGGAAGAGAATCCTTTCCAGCTTGAATAGGATGGTGGCCGGGATAGGAAGCACTGAAAGTCGGTATACGGCTAGGGAGTAGATGTGCGAACAGCACACCTCAGCCCGACCCTTAAGGGAAAGCCGTCTACGCAGCCACAACTCAGTTGCGGCTACGACCTTATCCAGTACTTCCGACCAATTTTTTTCCAATTGAAGATCAGGCCCAAACCAGACGCCGAGTAACTTGCACGGACCGTCTTTCCAA
Source organism: Sepioteuthis lessoniana (assembly GCA_963585895.1). Taxonomy (NCBI): domain Eukaryota; kingdom Metazoa; phylum Mollusca; class Cephalopoda; order Myopsida; family Loliginidae; genus Sepioteuthis; species Sepioteuthis lessoniana. The sequence continues at coordinate 6,676,982 of OY757930.1, forward strand.
ATGAAAGGGCCGGGAAGGGCATAGCCTTTCCACGAGCCCAACCGCAAGCCGACAGACTTTTCGCGGTTAATCTTGGCCCCTGTTACAGCTTCGTACCTTCCGATTTCTTTGCTCACCTCCTCCACCTCGGCACTGCTCGTTACAACCACGCTGACGTCGTCAGCGTATGCAGTGTACCTGGCTACCTCACTGGCGCCAGGTAGCGTGAGGCCGCGTAGGACCGGGTTCGCCTTTATCCTGCGTAGAAAAGGCTCTAACGCCAGGATATATAACATAGGCGATAACGGGCAACCTTGCCGAATCGATCGAGTCAGAGTGAAGGGCTCCGACCTTACCCCATTCACCTCCACCATGACTCCGGGGGACGCATAAAGGAGACGTATCCAGGTGCGAAAATCAACCCCGAAGCCGGCCGAAGACAAGACAGCCTCCAGAAAAGCATGGTCAACCCTATCGAAGGCCTTGGACTGATCTAAATTGATCAGCGCGGCATTTCCGTCGACTTTTTCTACGATCGTGCGGACCAGATGAAGACTGTCCTGGATAGTCCTACCCTTCACAGCACAAGTCTGCTCGGGGCAAATCAGACTAGGCAGGACAATCTGCAAACGGTTTGCCAGGATCTTCGCCAAAATCTTTAAGTCAGTGTTAAGCATCGTTAAAGGGCGAAAGTTACTAATCCCATCCCCACCATGTTTGTTCTTACGAAGCAACTTCACTATACCCCTGGTGAAGCGTCTGGGTATAGTACCCTGCCTCATCCAGTTGTTATAGATGGTTGCCAGCAAGGGGACAAACATGTGCGACAACCTCAAGTACACTTCGTAGGGCAGACCATCAATTCCGGGGGACCTGTCCAGCCCGACCGACTTCAGTGCATCCCGAATCTCCTCCTCCTTTATGCGCCCCTCACACCCAGCCGCTTCAGTCGCCGAAAGACGAGGAAAGTCGGCAAGATAGGTGTCGAACTGAGCAGAACTCAGTCCGGGCTCCCTGGTGAAAAGCTTCAAGAAATACTGCCGGAACTCACCACAGATGGCTTCGTTTGTAGTTCGACGGAGCCCCTCCGGCGATGTGACACTGGCGATATGCCGATCTGTAGCATGCCTGAGTTCCTCGGCCCGTAATTCCTGGGCCATATTCGTCGCCTCGCACGACATTCTCTTTAACCTAGCCCTAACTACCAGAGCTTGGTACTCCTTAATTTGCAAGGAGGCCAGCTCGGCCTTAGCTACGTTAACTTGCCCACTATCTCCCGCCAACACCGCCCTATCTAGCTTATCCTTAATCGACCTTTGCTCCGCTACCCTAGCTGACTTGAGTCTCCTACTATAGTCGGCAGCAAAGGATCTAATGCTATCCTTAAGGTTAGCCCACCACCTATTTCCCATAATAGCCCCCGTCAATTCCCGCTTTATCGTTAGTTCTAGCTGGTTCCGGAAGTCAGCCTCCGCCAAAAGGGAAAGGTTGAATTTCCAGTAACCAGACATCCTACATCTAGCCTTATCTAACTTAATCGACACACATAAAAATTTGTGGTCGGAATCTTTATATGGCTCAAAACTTGGACCACCTAAATAGTCTAAGTCGACTCGCTTAACTAACACTCGGTCCAAATAGCTATAAAGCTGGGCCGAGGCGCCCCTACCGGTCCAAGTCCAAACTAACTTATTTGGATGCCTTTCGCGAAATTTGTCAGCGAGATCAAATCGCTGTACAAACTCGCGAAAATATCTGGCATCCAACGTGTTAGTACCCAAACTAATAGCCCCTCTATCTAAATTGGGATCAAGGACGGCGTTCCAATCTCCCACTAAAATTACCCGCTTCGACGGACTGACGTACGGCTCGATGCGCCGGAAAAACGCAGGGAGCTCACTAGTAGCGTTGGGTCCATAAACCCCAATCAGCCGAAACGCCTTATCCTTTATGGTAACGTCCACCACGCAAAGTCTGCCCGCCGGATCTGAAAGAACAAGAGCACACGTGGCGCCCAGACGTCTACTTATCAGCCAGGTGACACCTCTGGAACGACCATCAAAACATGCTGAGAAGGACAAATAGTCCTTCGACAGAATATCTTCATGGAAGTTGAAATCAAAACGAGTCTCCTGCAAACAACATATATCAATGCCGCGACGCTGGAGGTATAAAAATAAATGGGATCTTCTCGAATCCGACCTCAGGCCGCGGCCATTCAGACTAGCCAATCTTATATCCATCATGAACATTACAGGGGTTGAGTGCCCGGACTAAACATGGCTGGGGTCAGGACTCCGACGGTCTGGCTCATGGATCCCGTGGCCATCTCATTATCGATGGCTCCGTCATGAGCGAGACCCCCGACGTCCCGCGGAAAGGTTAATTTTACAGCCCTATAAAGGGAGGGGTGCAAAACAACAGGGACCCTCCCAACGAGCCCCTTACAAGATGAAAGATCGTCCTTTATGTATGATATAGGGCCGAGGGCCTCGTTGGCTTCCCCGAGCATTTTCATCACACCTTCCGACCCTCGGCCCTTCCGAATGACGGTGGTGATCCATGAGTTGGGGAAATTTTTAGGGTCCTCCACATTGCAACCGTTGACTTCTTTGAAGTTGTGGAGGACCCTTAAGTCTTTCAACAGCTGCGGCTGGACCTTATGAAGACGATCCAGGGCCCCCTCATCCACCCGGCAGATGTTTGATCCGGTGTTATGGCGCGGTTTGTCCCGTTTTCTTATATGTTTAGGGACCTCATCCCCCGAGCTGTCGATGGATGAGCTCCGCTGCCGTTTCTTTGGTGTGGTAGATGGTGATGATGAGGTTGCTGTTGCTGGTGGTGCTGGTCTAGTTGGTGGTGATTCCAACGGCAGCGGAGGGGGGGTGGGTCCCTTTTTCTTCTGTATTAAGACGGACATGAGAGGTGGAGGCATGGATCTATGAGGTGGTGTTGTTGGTGGCGGTCGGATGGTGCGAGGATGTCTAGGTGATGAAGGGGTGGAATGAGAGGACCCTGGTCGTGGAGATGATTTTCTCTCCTGGTCCAGCCGCTTTTTAAATTCGAGTAGTTTTTCAAACTTCTCCCGGCCTGGGCTGAAGCATCTGACCTTGGGAGGAGTGTGTTGTTTGGGTGGGGTCTTGAATGGGCCTTTATTTTTTGGGGGGGATGATTTTTGGGCATAAGTGGTAGAGGGGCTGTTGGACTTTTTTGATGGGTTCAAACTGTCGGTGCCTACCTGGGACGACTTTTGGGAGCGAGGATCCTCAGGTTGGAGCTTCCTCCCACCTTTTCCCACAGTCAGCCACTCAGCCTTCGCCTCTTCGGAGTTAACCGTAGGGGACGAAGGGGGAGTGGGGTTTTTTTTACCCGCTGGTGTGGGCGAGACTACGGGAGCCTCCTTTTCCGTGTTTATTTTAACCACAGGTGAGAGGGTACCGGGTTTATGGTCGGGCTTCTTCGGGGCCTTCTTCCCCGGGCAAACTGCGGAGAGGTGACCAATCTCGCCACAGTGCCAGCAGGCGGGTTTCCTTCCCGATACTATTACGGGAAGCCTGCGCCCTTCCACCTCCAACCAGTTGGGAACGGAGTAGAAGGTTTTCATATCCAACATGATATCGAACCTCCATTCCCCGCGCATTCCATCGTGTGTTGCTGAGACGATGTCACCAAACTGAAGCATATAGGCGGCTAAGTTTGCGTCTCGAAGGAAGCTAGGGACCTCGTATACTGAAACCGTGGTCCGCCGTCGCCCCATATATTCTGTTCTGAAAAAATATTCCTTGTTTTCAAGGGTTTTTTTTGTTAGGGCGACGGCTTCTTCTGTGGTCGGTAACAATATATCCCAGAAAGCGTAAGAAGCACCAGCGATTATCGCTTGTGCCTTTACGCCCAGGCTGGAAATTTGACGAAGGACCATGTCTTTTGCGGGCTTAACGATTTTTCTGGATCGTTTGTCCACTAAAAAGACAGACACCGTTCTTTTTATCTGGTCTTGTCTTACCTCCTCCAAATTGAACATAAGGCCATGCTCCTGTATTTCACTGGAGATGGCCCTTGCTCGCTGGAGCAGGTCGTCGACATCGACCTGTATTTTCGGGGGGGCTGTCCAACTATTTTCTTTTTTATCTCCCCCTTTTTGGGGAGATGATTTTTCTTCCTTTTCTGGGGAAGGTGATTTTTTGGGGGGCGTTTTTTCTTTCTGGTCAGGGGAAGGGGCATTTTTCGGGGCAGGTGATGTATTTTTCTTCCTTTTCACCTGGGGGGGAGGGTCACCCTTACTAGGTGAGAAAAGGGCCTTTATGGCCGAGCCTTCTGCCCGGCCGGCCATAAATAATGTGCTAGATGAAAGAATGAATGTAGAAATGAAGAGGAGAAAAAAAAACAAAAAAAACAAACACAAAAAAATGGGAGAAAAAGAACTTAACTTTTGTTTTTTCCAACCGGGTCAGAAAATTTCAGCCCAGCCGGGAGAAGTTGTCGTGATGAGGTGGTAAATCCGATGAAATGTTTTCGCTGAAATAAACTGATTTTTAAAAAAAACCGGTCAAAATTTGGACCAAACTAGACAACTGGCTGGCGCCTTGAAAATAATTTATTGTATTTTTTAAAAAAATATGTGGGGAAATACAAATTTGGCACAAGGCCTAAAAATTGGGTGGGGAAGGCTGGTCTACACTATCCTAATCTCTAACTTAACTAGACTCATTCACTGACCAATACATATCTCCAAATTAAAAAAACACCAAAATACCTCAAAAGAACATATCACTATCATACTGCATTCACCAAAAACAACAATCACCAAAACACTACTGCTCCATGGACTTCTAAACTTACTCCCATATTTACAAAGTGAGGGGGAGGGGAGCGATTTTAAAAAAACTAAACGAACGCTATATACATTTATTAAAAACTCCCCTAAAAACGAAAATGAACAAAACATATATACATTATGATGGTTAGTATGGGGTCCCCCCCACGTACTAAAACATGGCAGAAAGAGGAGTTAACCAGTCGAAAATAGTGTCGAAGGAGGAAAAATAATCAAATAAGGTAAATAAATGGTACAAAATATAAGTAAACAATAATTATGAATTAACATAAGCCCTCCATCGCACTCCTGGAGAACTCCAATTCCTGTCATCTAACAGGGGGAAGGGAAGGGAGAGTGAAACAAAAGAAGGGGACAAAAAAAGGGAAGGGGCCCAATGACCTTGCATACTCTAGCTAAGTTAACTAAATTAGGAACAAACTAAATCAAAATGGCCTAAAAAAGTTCTAACTTACCTGGGCTGGGTGGTCACGTCCTTCCGGTAACTCAAAATTCTTAAGTCCCTGGAATGTCCAAAGTGAAAGTAAGGTTGGCTCCTACCACGCGACACAGGCGCGCAACAGTCACCCACCTTTCGCCAAACTCCAGCGAAGAGAGTCTCTTTCTCTCAGACCGGATTTTGACTTTGATTTGGTGTTTATAAAATGCCACCAGGGTCTGAGAAGAAAAAGACTCGTCCTCGTAGAGTTCCTTCTTTCTCGTCGTCCACATCACGACACGCATAACGCCGAGTAAGCAGAGAAACACATAGTGTTCCTGTCTGTTCAACCTCGGTACCACATTGCTGCACACAGAACTGGCTTCCAGGACAAAGAACTTTCCATTGAGGATGCGGACCATGTAGCCTTCAAGAAGCTTGCACAGCGGCCGTACGACCGGGCAGTGAAAGAAGGCGTGACTAATAGTCTCCTCCAAATCGCCGCACCGGCCGCACTCAGGCGAAATGGCCTGTTGCGCTGCAAACAATTTCTTGCCGACCCAGAGGGCATTCCGAATGACCAGCCAGGTGAGGGAAGCCTCGTCATTATTGAGACACCTCATCCTGGGGGCCCAAGGCCACAGTAAGCGACCCTCCGCCTCCGTCACACCGAGCTCGCCAATCAGACCATCGCTAGCGGCCCCCCTAACTAAACAACGATATAATGCCTTACTCGACAACGGCCGGCTGTCAGAGAGACCTGTCTGCAGCCGAGAGAGAACTTTCAAAGCATGCCGGCACTCGCGATAGAAGGGGCATTCGCGTCTGGGCAACCGATGGGCCTCCCCATCAGCAAAATGCACACTTCTTAGCGACGGGAAAGACTGTTTAGCGTCTTCTTTCCAGACGCTTCCCGCCGCCGTGTCTCGTGAACACATCCGGTCTAGGAAAGTAAGACGCAAAGTATGGCGCCGTACCTCGACGTTAGGTACACCTAGACCGCCTTCAGAAGGGTGAAGGTAACAGATCTCCCGTCGCACCAAAGGATGTCTCTTTGCCCAGAGAAACTGGAAGAGAATCCTTTCCAGCTTGAATAGGATGGTGGCCGGGATAGGAAGCACTGAAAGTCGGTATACGGCTAGGGAGTAGATGTGCGAACTGCACACCTCAGCCCGACCCTTGAGGGAAAGCCTTCTACGCAGCCACAACTCAGTTGCGGCTACGACCTTATCCAGTACTTCCGACCAATTCTTCTCCAATTGAAGATCAGGCCCAAACCAGACGCCGAGTATCTTGCACGGACCGTCTTTCCAAATGAAGGGGCCGGGAAGAGCATAGCCTTTCCACGAGCCCAACCGCAAGCCGACAGACTTATCGCGGTTAATCTTGGCCCCTGTTACAGCTTCGTACCTTCCGATTTCTTTGCTCACCTCCTCCACCTCGGCACTGCTCGTTACAAGCACGCTGACGTCGTCAGCGTATGCAGTGTACCTGGCTACCTCACTGGCGCCAGGTAGCGTGAGGCCGCGTAGGACCGGGTTCGCCTTTATCCTGCGTAGAAAAGGCTCTAACGCCAGGATATATAACATAGGCGATAACGGGCAACCTTGCCGAATCGATCGAGTCAGAGTGAAGGGCTCCGACCTTACCCCATTCACCTCCACCATGACTCCGGGGGACGCATAAAGGAGACGTATCCAGGTGCGAAAATCAACCCCGAAGCCGGCCGAAGACAAGACAGCCTCCAGAAAAGCATGGTCAACCCTATCGAAGGCCTTGGACTGATCTAAATTGATCAGCGCGGCATTTCCGTCGACTTTTTCTACGATCGTGCGGACCAGATGAAGACTGTCCTGGATAGTCCTACCCTTCACAGCACAAGTCTGCTCGGGGCAAATCAGACTAGGCAGGACAGTCTGCAAACGGTTTGCCAGGATCTTCGCCAAAATCTTTAAGTCAGTGTTAAGCATCGTTAAAGGGCGAAAGTTACTAATCCCATCCCCACCATGTTTGTTCTTACGAAGCAACTTCACTATACCCCTGGTGAAGCGTCTGGGTATAGTACCCTGCCTCATCCAGTTGTTATAGATGGTTGCCAGCAAGGGGACAAACATGTGCGACAACCTCAAGTACACTTCATAGGGCAGACCATCAATTCCGGGGGACCTGTCCAGCCCGACCGACTTCAGTGCATCCCGAATCTCCTCCTCCTTTATGCGCCCCTCACACCCAGCCGCTTCAGTCGCCGAAAGGCGAGGAAAGTCGGCAAGATAGGTGTCGAACTGAGCAGAACTCAGTCCGGGCTCCCTGGTGAAAAGCTTCAAGAAATACTGCCGGAACTCCCCACAGATGGCTTCGTTTGTGGTTCGACGGAGCCCCTCCGGCGATGTGACACTGGCGATATGCCGATCTGTAGCATGCCTGAGTTCCTCGGCCCGTAATTCCTGGGCCATATTCGTCGCCTCGCACGACATTCTCTTTAACCTAGCCCTAACTACCAGAGCTTGGTACTCCTTAATTTGCAAGGAGGCCAGCTCGGCCTTAGCTACGTTAACTTGCCCACTATCTCCCGCCAACACCGCCCTATCTAGCTTATCCTTAATCGACCTTTGCTCCGCTACCCTAGCTGACTTGAGTCTCCTACTATAGTCGGCAGCAAAGGATCTAATGCTATCCTTAAGGTTAGCCCACCACCTATTTCCCATAATAGCCCCCGTCAATTCCCGCTTTATCGTTAGTTCTAGCTGGTTCCGGAAGTCAGCCTCCGCCAAAAGGGAAAGGTTGAATTTCCAGTAACCAGACATCCTACATCTAGCCTTATCTAACCTAATCGACACACATAAAAATTTGTGGTCGGAATCTTTATATGGCTCAAAACTTGGACCACCTAAATAGTCTAAGTCGACTCGCTTAACTAACACTCGGTCCAAATAGCTATAAAGCTGGGCCGAGGCGCCCCTACCGGTCCAAGTCCAAACTAACTTATTTGGATGCCTTTCGCGAAATTTGTCAGCGAGATCAAATCGCTGTACAAACTCGCGAAAATATCTGGCATCCAACGTGTTAGTACCCGAACTAATAGCCCCTCTATCTAAATTGGGATCAAGGACGGCGTTCCAATCTCCCACTAAAATTACCCGCTTCGACGGACTGACGTACGGCTCGATGCGCCGGAAAAACGCAGGGAGCTCACTAGTAGCGTTGGGTCCATAAACCCCAATCAGCCGAAACGCCTTATCCTTTATGGTAACGTCCACCACGCAAAGTCTGCCCGCCGGATCTGAAAGAACAAGAGCACACGTGGCGCCCAGACGTCTACTTATCAGCCAGGTGACACCTCTGGAACGACCATCAAAACATGCTGAGAAGGACAAATAGTCCTTCGACAGAATATCTTCATGGAAGTTGAAATCAAAACGAGTCTCCTGCAAACAACATATATCAATGCCGCGACGCTGGAGGTATAAAAATAAATGGGATCTTCTCGAATCCGACCTCAGGCCGCGGCCATTCAGACTAGCCAATCTTAGATCCATCATGAACATTACAGGGGTTGAGTGCCCGGACTAAACATGGCAGGGGTCAAGACCCCGACGGTCTGGCTCATGGATCCTGTGGCCATCTCATTGGTGATGGCTCCGTCATGAGCGAGACCCCCGATATCTCGCGGGAAGGTTAGTTTAACCGCCCTATACAGGGAAGGGTGCAACACCACAGGGACCCTCCCAATGAGTCCCTTACATGAATGTTCATCATCTTTGATGAATGAGATAGGGCCGAGGGCCTCGTTGGCTTCACCCAACATTTTGATCACTCCTTCGGACCCCCGGCCCTTACGAATGACGGATGTAACCCACGCCTGCGGGAAGTTTAGAGGGTCCTCCACATTTTTGCCATTAACCTCCTTAAAATTGTGGAGGACCCTCAAGTCTTTGATGAGTTGCGGCTGGACCCTATGATGACGCTCCAGGACCCCCTCATCCACCCGGCAAATGATATGACCAGAGTGATGGCGTGGTTTTTCTTTTTTCTCTTTTTTTTGGTGCTTAGGGACCTCATCCCCCGAACTGTCAATGGAGGAGCTCCGCTGCCGTTTCTTTGGAGATGAGGAGGGTGAAGTTGTTGCTGCTGCTACTGGTGGCGGCGACGGTCTGATGGGTGGTGCTTCCAACGGCAGCGGAGGGGGGGTGGGTCCCTTCTTTGGATGTGGTTTAAGGGCTATGAATGTTGGCGGAGGCATAGATTTTGGTGGCGGTGTGGTTGGTGGTCTAATTGTCCTTGGTTGCCTGGGAGATGAAGGGGTGGATCGAGAGGGTCCTGGTAGGGGGGTTGATTTTCTTTGTAGGTCCAGCCGCTTTTTGAACTCGAGGAGCTGTTCAAACTTCTCCCGGCCTGGACTGAATGACCTGACCTTGGGAGGAGTGGGCTGTTTAGGAGGAGTTTTGGGCGGGTTTTTAGGGCTGGTAGATTTCGTTTGTTGGGCATAGGATTTTGAATTGGAGGTGGGGGAACTGTTGGTGCCCACCTGGGACGACTTTCGGGAATGAGGATCCGCTGGTTGGATCTTCCTCCCACCTTTTCCCACAGTCAGCCACTCGCCCCCCGCCTCTTCGGAACTAACCGTAGATGACGTAGGGGGAGTAGAGCTTTTTGTTGCCGCTGATGTGGGCGAGACTACGGGAGCCTCCTTTATCTCGTTGTTTGTTACAACAGGTGGGGGGGTGCCGGGATTCTGGTCGGGCTTCTTCGGGGCCTTCTTCCCCGGGCAAACTGCAGAAAGGTGACCAATCTCGCCACAGTGCCAGCAGGCAGGTTTTCGTCCGGAGACGATAACCGGAAGCCTGCGCCCTTCCACATCCAACCAGTTGGGAACGGAGTAGAAGGTCTTAACATCCAACATTAAGTCGAACCTCCACTCCCCACGCATTCCATCATGGGTTGCCGAGACGATGTCACCGAAATTTAGCATAAATGCGGCTAAATTCGCGTCTCTCAGGAAGCTAGGGACCTCGTACACTGATACCGTGGTCCGCCGTCGCCCCATATATTCCGTACGGAAAAAATATTCTTTATTTTCTAGTGATTTTCGTGTTAGGGCGACGGCTTCTTCTTCAGATGGTAACAGTATATCCCAGAAAGCGTAAGAGGTGCCAGCTATTATGGCTTGCACCTTTACGCCCAGGCTTGATAACTGACGCAAGACCATGTCTTTGACGGGCTTAACAATCTTTTTAGACCGTTTGTCCACGACAAAGACGGACACCGTTCTTTTCTTTTGGTCGAGTCTTACTTCCTCCAAATTGAACATAAGGCCATGCTCCTGCACTTGGCTGGATATGGCCCTTGCCCTCTGGAGTAAGTCTACAACGTCGACCTGAATTTTAGGTGGTGCTTTCCAGCTATTTTCTGTTGTTTCTTTTTCTTTTTCATTGACATTTTTGGAGGGGGGTGAAACATTATTCAAAATTGAACTATTTGGCTTGTTTTGGTCAGGTGGAGGGGCATTTTTGTGTGGGGAGGGTGTCTTTCTATTTTGTTCAGATGGAGGGGTATTTTTAGGGGGAGATTTTGATGATACACTTTCGTCAGGGGGAGGGCCATTTTTCTGGGAGGGTGATTTTGTTTTCTTTTTTGATGTGGGGGGGTCACCCTTAGTGGGGGGGAATAGGGCCTTTATGGCCGAGCCGTCTGACCGGCCGGCCATAAATGATGGCGTGGATGGAAGAGAAAAAAAAGGGGGGGGTCGATATGAAAAAGGGTGAAGAGATAAAGAAAAAAAAGAGGGGTGACAGAAAAAAGAACTTAGCTGATGTGATCCTAGTTGGTCAGAGATTCAGTCCGGCCGGGAGAAGCCGACGTGGTAATAGAAGGTCTGAATGAATGATATTTCCTTTTTTAAAAGCCTGTAAAAAAATGATCCTGGAAAATGTACAAAACGTGTCTGTGGTAATACAAAATGAACACTGGCTGGCGCCTTGAAAATAATTTATTGTATTTTTTAAAAAAATATGTGGGGAAATACAAATTTGGCACAAGGCCTAAAAATTGGGTGGGGAAGGCTGGTCTACACTATCCTAATCTCTAACTTAACTAGACTCATTCACTGACCAATACATATCTCCAAATTAAAAAAACACCAAAATACCTCAAAAGAACATATCACTATCATACTGCATTCACCAAAAACAACAATCACCAAAACACTACTGCTCCATGGACTTCTAAACTTACTCCCATATTTACAAAGTGAGGGGGAGGGGAGCGATTTTAAAAAAACTAAACGAACGCTATATACATTTATTAAAAACTCCCCTAAAAACGAAAATGAACAAAACATATATACATTATGATGGTTAGTATGGGGTCCCCCCCACGTACTAAAACATGGCAGAAAGAGGAGTTAACCAGTCGAAAATAGTGTCGAAGGAGGAAAAATAATCAAATAAGGTAAATAAATGGTACAAAATATAAGTAAACAATAATTATGAATTAACATAAGCCCTCCATCGCACTCCTGGAGAACTCCAATTCCTGTCATCTAACAGGGGGAAGGGAAGGGAGAGTGAAACAAAAGAAGGGGACAAAAAAAGGGAAGGGGCCCAATGACCTTGCATACTCTAGCTAAGTTAACTAAATTAGGAACAAACTAAATCAAAATGGCCTAAAAAAGTTCTAACTTACCTGGGCTGGGTGGTCACGTCCTTCCGGTAACTCAAAATTCTTAAGTCCCTGGAATGTCCAAAGTGAAAGTAAGGTTGGCTCCTACCACGCGACACAGGCGCGCAACAGTCACCCACCTTTCGCCAAACTCCAGCGAAGAGAGTCTCTTTCTCTCAGACCGGATTTTGACTTTGATTTGGTGTTTATAAAATGCCACCAGGGTCTGAGAAGAAAAAGACTCGTCCTCGTAGAGTTCCTTCTTTCTCGTCGTCCACATCACGACACGCATAACGCCGAGTAAGCAGAGAAACACATAGTGTTCCTGTCTGTTCAACCTCGGTACCACATTGCTGCACACAGAACTGGCTTCCAGGACAAAGAACTTTCCATTGAGGATGCGGACCATGTAGCCTTCAAGAAGCTTGCACAGCGGCCGTACGACCGGGCAGTGAAAGAAGGCGTGACTAATAGTCTCCTCCAAATCGCCGCACCGGCCGCACTCAGGCGAAATGGCCTGTTGCGCTGCAAACAATTTCTTGCCGACCCAGAGGGCATTCCGAATGACCAGCCAGGTGAGGGAAGCCTCGTCATTATTGAGACACCTCATCCTGGGGGCCCAAGGCCACAGTAAGCGACCCTCCGCCTCCGTCACACCGAGCTCGCCAATCAGACCATCGCTAGCGGCCCCCCTAACTAAACAACGATATAATGCCTTACTCGACAACGGCCGGCTGTCAGAGAGACCTGTCTGCAGCCGAGAGAGAACTTTCAAAGCATGCCGGCACTCGCGATAGAAGGGGCATTCGCGTCTGGGCAACCGATGGGCCTCCCCATCAGCAAAATGCACACTTCTTAGCGACGGGAAAGACTGTTTAGCGTCTTCTTTCCAGACGCTTCCCGCCGCCGTGTCTCGTGAACACATCCGGTCTAGGAAAGTAAGACGCAAAGTATGGCGCCGTACCTCGACGTTAGGTACACCTAGACCGCCTTCAGAAGGGTGAAGGTAACAGATCTCCCGTCGCACCAAAGGATGTCTCTTTGCCCAGAGAAACTGGAAGAGAATCCTTTCCAGCTTGAATAGGATGGTGGCCGGGATAGGAAGCACTGAAAGTCGGTATACGGCTAGGGAGTAGATGTGCGAACTGCACACCTCAGCCCGACCCTTGAGGGAAAGCCTTCTACGCAGCCACAACTCAGTTGCGGCTACGACCTTATCCAGTACTTCCGACCAATTCTTCTCCAATTGAAGATCAGGCCCAAACCAGACGCCGAGTATCTTGCACGGACCGTCTTTCCAAATGAAGGGGCCGGGAAGAGCATAGCCTTTCCACGAGCCCAACCGCAAGCCGACAGACTTATCGCGGTTAATCTTGGCCCCTGTTACAGCTTCGTACCTTCCGATTTCTTTGCTCACCTCCTCCACCTCGGCACTGCTCGTTACAAGCACGCTGACGTCGTCAGCGTATGCAGTGTACCTGGCTACCTCACTGGCGCCAGGTAGCGTGAGGCCGCGTAGGACCGGGTTCGCCTTTATCCTGCGTAGAAAAGGCTCTAACGCCAGGATATATAACATAGGCGATAACGGGCAACCTTGCCGAATCGATCGAGTCAGAGTGAAGGGCTCCGACCTTACCCCATTCACCTCCACCATGACTCCGGGGGACGCATAAAGGAGACGTATCCAGGTGCGAAAATCAACCCCGAAGCCGGCCGAAGACAAGACAGCCTCCAGAAAAGCATGGTCAACCCTATCGAAGGCCTTGGACTGATCTAAATTGATCAGCGCGGCATTTCCGTCGACTTTTTCTACGATCGTGCGGACCAGATGAAGACTGTCCTGGATAGTCCTACCCTTCACAGCACAAGTCTGCTCGGGGCAAATCAGACTAGGCAGGACAGTCTGCAAACGGTTTGCCAGGATCTTCGCCAAAATCTTTAAGTCAGTGTTAAGCATCGTTAAAGGGCGAAAGTTACTAATCCCATCCCCACCATGTTTGTTCTTACGAAGCAACTTCACTATACCCCTGGTGAAGCGTCTGGGTATAGTACCCTGCCTCATCCAGTTGTTATAGATGGTTGCCAGCAAGGGGACAAACATGTGCGACAACCTCAAGTACACTTCATAGGGCAGACCATCAATTCCGGGGGACCTGTCCAGCCCGACCGACTTCAGTGCATCCCGAATCTCCTCCTCCTTTATGCGCCCCTCACACCCAGCCGCTTCAGTCGCCGAAAGGCGAGGAAAGTCGGCAAGATAGGTGTCGAACTGAGCAGAACTCAGTCCGGGCTCCCTGGTGAAAAGCTTCAAGAAATACTGCCGGAACTCCCCACAGATGGCTTCGTTTGTGGTTCGACGGAGCCCCTCCGGCGATGTGACACTGGCGATATGCCGATCTGTAGCATGCCTGAGTTCCTCGGCCCGTAATTCCTGGGCCATATTCGTCGCCTCGCACGACATTCTCTTTAACCTAGCCCTAACTACCAGAGCTTGGTACTCCTTAATTTGCAAGGAGGCCAGCTCGGCCTTAGCTACGTTAACTTGCCCACTATCTCCCGCCAACACCGCCCTATCTAGCTTATCCTTAATCGACCTTTGCTCCGCTACCCTAGCTGACTTGAGTCTCCTACTATAGTCGGCAGCAAAGGATCTAATGCTATCCTTAAGGTTAGCCCACCACCTATTTCCCATAATAGCCCCCGTCAATTCCCGCTTTATCGTTAGTTCTAGCTGGTTCCGGAAGTCAGCCTCCGCCAAAAGGGAAAGGTTGAATTTCCAGTAACCAGACATCCTACATCTAGCCTTATCTAACCTAATCGACACACATAAAAATTTGTGGTCGGAATCTTTATATGGCTCAAAACTTGGACCACCTAAATAGTCTAAGTCGACTCGCTTAACTAACACTCGGTCCAAATAGCTATAAAGCTGGGCCGAGGCGCCCCTACCGGTCCAAGTCCAAACTAACTTATTTGGATGCCTTTCGCGAAATTTGTCAGCGAGATCAAATCGCTGTACAAACTCGCGAAAATATCTGGCATCCAACGTGTTAGTACCCGAACTAATAGCCCCTCTATCTAAATTGGGATCAAGGACGGCGTTCCAATCTCCCACTAAAATTACCCGCTTCGACGGACTGACGTACGGCTCGATGCGCCGGAAAAACGCAGGGAGCTCACTAGTAGCGTTGGGTCCATAAACCCCAATCAGCCGAAACGCCTTATCCTTTATGGTAACGTCCACCACGCAAAGTCTGCCCGCCGGATCTGAAAGAACAAGAGCACACGTGGCGCCCAGACGTCTACTTATCAGCCAGGTGACACCTCTGGAACGACCATCAAAACATGCTGAGAAGGACAAATAGTCCTTCGACAGAATATCTTCATGGAAGTTGAAATCAAAACGAGTCTCCTGCAAACAACATATATCAATGCCGCGACGCTGGAGGTATAAAAATAAATGGGATCTTCTCGAATCCGACCTCAGGCCGCGGCCATTCAGACTAGCCAATCTTAGATCCATCATGAACATTACAGGGGTTGAGTGCCCGGACTAAACATGGCAGGGGTCAAGACCCCGACGGTCTGGCTCATGGATCCTGTGGCCATCTCATTGGTGATGGCTCCGTCATGAGCGAGACCCCCGATATCTCGCGGGAAGGTTAGTTTAACCGCCCTATACAGGGAAGGGTGCAACACCACAGGGACCCTCCCAATGAGTCCCTTACATGAATGTTCATCATCTTTGATGAATGAGATAGGGCCGAGGGCCTCGTTGGCTTCACCCAACATTTTGATCACTCCTTCGGACCCCCGGCCCTTACGAATGACGGATGTAACCCACGCCTGCGGGAAGTTTAGAGGGTCCTCCACATTTTTGCCATTAACCTCCTTAAAATTGTGGAGGACCCTCAAGTCTTTGATGAGTTGCGGCTGGACCCTATGATGACGCTCCAGGACCCCCTCATCCACCCGGCAAATGATATGACCAGAGTGATGGCGTGGTTTTTCTTTTTTCTCTTTTTTTTGGTGCTTAGGGACCTCATCCCCCGAACTGTCAATGGAGGAGCTCCGCTGCCGTTTCTTTGGAGATGAGGAGGGTGAAGTTGTTGCTGCTGCTACTGGTGGCGGCGACGGTCTGATGGGTGGTGCTTCCAACGGCAGCGGAGGGGGGGTGGGTCCCTTCTTTGGATGTGGTTTAAGGGCTATGAATGTTGGCGGAGGCATAGATTTTGGTGGCGGTGTGGTTGGTGGTCTAATTGTCCTTGGTTGCCTGGGAGATGAAGGGGTGGATCGAGAGGGTCCTGGTAGGGGGGTTGATTTTCTTTGTAGGTCCAGCCGCTTTTTGAACTCGAGGAGCTGTTCAAACTTCTCCCGGCCTGGACTGAATGACCTGACCTTGGGAGGAGTGGGCTGTTTAGGAGGAGTTTTGGGCGGGTTTTTAGGGCTGGTAGATTTCGTTTGTTGGGCATAGGATTTTGAATTGGAGGTGGGGGAACTGTTGGTGCCCACCTGGGACGACTTTCGGGAATGAGGATCCGCTGGTTGGATCTTCCTCCCACCTTTTCCCACAGTCAGCCACTCGCCCCCCGCCTCTTCGGAACTAACCGTAGATGACGTAGGGGGAGTAGAGCTTTTTGTTGCCGCTGATGTGGGCGAGACTACGGGAGCCTCCTTTATCTCGTTGTTTGTTACAACAGGTGGGGGGGTGCCGGGATTCTGGTCGGGCTTCTTCGGGGCCTTCTTCCCCGGGCAAACTGCAGAAAGGTGACCAATCTCGCCACAGTGCCAGCAGGCAGGTTTTCGTCCGGAGACGATAACCGGAAGCCTGCGCCCTTCCACATCCAACCAGTTGGGAACGGAGTAGAAGGTCTTAACATCCAACATTAAGTCGAACCTCCACTCCCCACGCATTCCATCATGGGTTGCCGAGACGATGTCACCGAAATTTAGCATAAATGCGGCTAAATTCGCGTCTCTCAGGAAGCTAGGGACCTCGTACACTGATACCGTGGTCCGCCGTCGCCCCATATATTCCGTACGGAAAAAATATTCTTTATTTTCTAGTGATTTTCGTGTTAGGGCGACGGCTTCTTCTTCAGATGGTAACAGTATATCCCAGAAAGCGTAAGAGGTGCCAGCTATTATGGCTTGCACCTTTACGCCCAGGCTTGATAACTGACGCAAGACCATGTCTTTGACGGGCTTAACAATCTTTTTAGACCGTTTGTCCACGACAAAGACGGACACCGTTCTTTTCTTTTGGTCGAGTCTTACTTCCTCCAAATTGAACATAAGGCCATGCTCCTGCACTTGGCTGGATATGGCCCTTGCCCTCTGGAGTAAGTCTACAACGTCGACCTGAATTTTAGGTGGTGCTTTCCAGCTATTTTCTGTTGTTTCTTTTTCTTTTTCATTGACATTTTTGGAGGGGGGTGAAACATTATTCAAAATTGAACTATTTGGCTTGTTTTGGTCAGGTGGAGGGGCATTTTTGTGTGGGGAGGGTGTCTTTCTATTTTGTTCAGATGGAGGGGTATTTTTAGGGGGAGATTTTGATGATACACTTTCGTCAGGGGGAGGGCCATTTTTCTGGGAGGGTGATTTTGTTTTCTTTTTTGATGTGGGGGGGTCACCCTTAGTGGGGGGGAATAGGGCCTTTATGGCCGAGCCGTCTGACCGGCCGGCCATAAATGATGGCGTGGATGGAAGAGAAAAAAAAGGGGGGGGTCGATATGAAAAAGGGTGAAGAGATAAAGAAAAAAAAGAGGGGTGACAGAAAAAAGAACTTAGCTGATGTGATCCTAGTTGGTCAGAGATTCAGTCCGGCCGGGAGAAGCCGACGTGGTAATAGAAGGTCTGAATGAATGATATTTCCTTTTTTAAAAGCCTGTAAAAAAATGATCCTGGAAAATGTACAAAACGTGTCTGTGGTAATACAAAATGAACACTGGCTGGCGCCTTGAAAATAATTTATTGTATTTTTTAAAAAAATATGTGGGGAAATACAAATTTGGCACAAGGCCTAAAAATTGGGTGGGGAAGGCTGGTCTACACTATCCTAATCTCTAACTTAACTAGACTCATTCACTGACCAATACATATCTCCAAATTAAAAAAACACCAAAATACCTCAAAAGAACATATCACTATCATACTGCATTCACCAAAAACAACAATCACCAAAACACTACTGCTCCATGGACTTCTAAACTTACTCCCATATTTACAAAGTGAGGGGGAGGGGAGCGATTTTAAAAAAACTAAACGAACGCTATATACATTTATTAAAAACTCCCCTAAAAACGAAAATGAACAAAACATATATACATTATGATGGTTAGTATGGGGTCCCCCCCACGTACTAAAACATGGCAGAAAGAGGAGTTAACCAGTCGAAAATAGTGTCGAAGGAGGAAAAATAATCAAATAAGGTAAATAAATGGTACAAAATATAAGTAAACAATAATTATGAATTAACATAAGCCCTCCATCGCACTCCTGGAGAACTCCAATTCCTGTCATCTAACAGGGGGAAGGGAAGGGAGAGTGAAACAAAAGAAGGGGACAAAAAAAGGGAAGGGGCCCAATGACCTTGCATACTCTAGCTAAGTTAACTAAATTAGGAACAAACTAAATCAAAATGGCCTAAAAAAGTTCTAACTTACCTGGGCTGGGTGGTCACGTCCTTCCGGTAACTCAAAATTCTTAAGTCCCTGGAATGTCCAAAGTGAAAGTAAGGTTGGCTCCTACCACGCGACACAGGCGCGCAACAGTCACCCACCTTTCGCCAAACTCCAGCGAAGAGAGTCTCTTTCTCTCAGACCGGATTTTGACTTTGATTTGGTGTTTATAAAATGCCACCAGGGTCTGAGAAGAAAAAGACTCGTCCTCGTAGAGTTCCTTCTTTCTCGTCGTCCACATCACGACACGCATAACGCCGAGTAAGCAGAGAAACACATAGTGTTCCTGTCTGTTCAACCTCGGTACCACATTGCTGCACACAGAACTGGCTTCCAGGACAAAGAACTTTCCATTGAGGATGCGGACCATGTAGCCTTCAAGAAGCTTGCACAGCGGCCGTACGACCGGGCAGTGAAAGAAGGCGTGACTAATAGTCTCCTCCAAATCGCCGCACCGGCCGCACTCAGGCGAAATGGCCTGTTGCGCTGCAAACAATTTCTTGCCGACCCAGAGGGCATTCCGAATGACCAGCCAGGTGAGGGAAGCCTCGTCATTATTGAGACACCTCATCCTGGGGGCCCAAGGCCACAGTAAGCGACCCTCCGCCTCCGTCACACCGAGCTCGCCAATCAGACCATCGCTAGCGGCCCCCCTAACTAAACAACGATATAATGCCTTACTCGACAACGGCCGGCTGTCAGAGAGACCTGTCTGCAGCCGAGAGAGAACTTTCAAAGCATGCCGGCACTCGCGATAGAAGGGGCATTCGCGTCTGGGCAACCGATGGGCCTCCCCATCAGCAAAATGCACACTTCTTAGCGACGGGAAAGACTGTTTAGCGTCTTCTTTCCAGACGCTTCCCGCCGCCGTGTCTCGTGAACACATCCGGTCTAGGAAAGTAAGACGCAAAGTATGGCGCCGTACCTCGACGTTAGGTACACCTAGACCGCCTTCAGAAGGGTGAAGGTAACAGATCTCCCGTCGCACCAAAGGATGTCTCTTTGCCCAGAGAAACTGGAAGAGAATCCTTTCCAGCTTGAATAGGATGGTGGCCGGGATAGGAAGCACTGAAAGTCGGTATACGGCTAGGGAGTAGATGTGCGAACTGCACACCTCAGCCCGACCCTTGAGGGAAAGCCTTCTACGCAGCCACAACTCAGTTGCGGCTACGACCTTATCCAGTACTTCCGACCAATTCTTCTCCAATTGAAGATCAGGCCCAAACCAGACGCCGAGTATCTTGCACGGACCGTCTTTCCAAATGAAGGGGCCGGGAAGAGCATAGCCTTTCCACGAGCCCAACCGCAAGCCGACAGACTTATCGCGGTTAATCTTGGCCCCTGTTACAGCTTCGTACCTTCCGATTTCTTTGCTCACCTCCTCCACCTCGGCACTGCTCGTTACAAGCACGCTGACGTCGTCAGCGTATGCAGTGTACCTGGCTACCTCACTGGCGCCAGGTAGCGTGAGGCCGCGTAGGACCGGGTTCGCCTTTATCCTGCGTAGAAAAGGCTCTAACGCCAGGATATATAACATAGGCGATAACGGGCAACCTTGCCGAATCGATCGAGTCAGAGTGAAGGGCTCCGACCTTACCCCATTCACCTCCACCATGACTCCGGGGGACGCATAAAGGAGACGTATCCAGGTGCGAAAATCAACCCCGAAGCCGGCCGAAGACAAGACAGCCTCCAGAAAAGCATGGTCAACCCTATCGAAGGCCTTGGACTGATCTAAATTGATCAGCGCGGCATTTCCGTCGACTTTTTCTACGATCGTGCGGACCAGATGAAGACTGTCCTGGATAGTCCTACCCTTCACAGCACAAGTCTGCTCGGGGCAAATCAGACTAGGCAGGACAGTCTGCAAACGGTTTGCCAGGATCTTCGCCAAAATCTTTAAGTCAGTGTTAAGCATCGTTAAAGGGCGAAAGTTACTAATCCCATCCCCACCATGTTTGTTCTTACGAAGCAACTTCACTATACCCCTGGTGAAGCGTCTGGGTATAGTACCCTGCCTCATCCAGTTGTTATAGATGGTTGCCAGCAAGGGGACAAACATGTGCGACAACCTCAAGTACACTTCATAGGGCAGACCATCAATTCCGGGGGACCTGTCCAGCCCGACCGACTTCAGTGCATCCCGAATCTCCTCCTCCTTTATGCGCCCCTCACACCCAGCCGCTTCAGTCGCCGAAAGGCGAGGAAAGTCGGCAAGATAGGTGTCGAACTGAGCAGAACTCAGTCCGGGCTCCCTGGTGAAAAGCTTCAAGAAATACTGCCGGAACTCCCCACAGATGGCTTCGTTTGTGGTTCGACGGAGCCCCTCCGGCGATGTGACACTGGCGATATGCCGATCTGTAGCATGCCTGAGTTCCTCGGCCCGTAATTCCTGGGCCATATTCGTCGCCTCGCACGACATTCTCTTTAACCTAGCCCTAACTACCAGAGCTTGGTACTCCTTAATTTGCAAGGAGGCCAGCTCGGCCTTAGCTACGTTAACTTGCCCACTATCTCCCGCCAACACCGCCCTATCTAGCTTATCCTTAATCGACCTTTGCTCCGCTACCCTAGCTGACTTGAGTCTCCTACTATAGTCGGCAGCAAAGGATCTAATGCTATCCTTAAGGTTAGCCCACCACCTATTTCCCATAATAGCCCCCGTCAATTCCCGCTTTATCGTTAGTTCTAGCTGGTTCCGGAAGTCAGCCTCCGCCAAAAGGGAAAGGTTGAATTTCCAGTAACCAGACATCCTACATCTAGCCTTATCTAACCTAATCGACACACATAAAAATTTGTGGTCGGAATCTTTATATGGCTCAAAACTTGGACCACCTAAATAGTCTAAGTCGACTCGCTTAACTAACACTCGGTCCAAATAGCTATAAAGCTGGGCCGAGGCGCCCCTACCGGTCCAAGTCCAAACTAACTTATTTGGATGCCTTTCGCGAAATTTGTCAGCGAGATCAAATCGCTGTACAAACTCGCGAAAATATCTGGCATCCAACGTGTTAGTACCCGAACTAATAGCCCCTCTATCTAAATTGGGATCAAGGACGGCGTTCCAATCTCCCACTAAAATTACCCGCTTCGACGGACTGACGTACGGCTCGATGCGCCGGAAAAACGCAGGGAGCTCACTAGTAGCGTTGGGTCCATAAACCCCAATCAGCCGAAACGCCTTATCCTTTATGGTAACGTCCACCACGCAAAGTCTGCCCGCCGGATCTGAAAGAACAAGAGCACACGTGGCGCCCAGACGTCTACTTATCAGCCAGGTGACACCTCTGGAACGACCATCAAAACATGCTGAGAAGGACAAATAGTCCTTCGACAGAATATCTTCATGGAAGTTGAAATCAAAACGAGTCTCCTGCAAACAACATATATCAATGCCGCGACGCTGGAGGTATAAAAATAAATGGGATCTTCTCGAATCCGACCTCAGGCCGCGGCCATTCAGACTAGCCAATCTTAGATCCATCATGAACATTACAGGGGTTGAGTGCCCGGACTAAACATGGCAGGGGTCAAGACCCCGACGGTCTGGCTCATGGATCCTGTGGCCATCTCATTGGTGATGGCTCCGTCATGAGCGAGACCCCCGATATCTCGCGGGAAGGTTAGTTTAACCGCCCTATACAGGGAAGGGTGCAACACCACAGGGACCCTCCCAATGAGTCCCTTACATGAATGTTCATCATCTTTGATGAATGAGATAGGGCCGAGGGCCTCGTTGGCTTCACCCAACATTTTGATCACTCCTTCGGACCCCCGGCCCTTACGAATGACGGATGTAACCCACGCCTGCGGGAAGTTTAGAGGGTCCTCCACATTTTTGCCATTAACCTCCTTAAAATTGTGGAGGACCCTCAAGTCTTTGATGAGTTGCGGCTGGACCCTATGATGACGCTCCAGGACCCCCTCATCCACCCGGCAAATGATATGACCAGAGTGATGGCGTGGTTTTTCTTTTTTCTCTTTTTTTTGGTGCTTAGGGACCTCATCCCCCGAACTGTCAATGGAGGAGCTCCGCTGCCGTTTCTTTGGAGATGAGGAGGGTGAAGTTGTTGCTGCTGCTACTGGTGGCGGCGACGGTCTGATGGGTGGTGCTTCCAACGGCAGCGGAGGGGGGGTGGGTCCCTTCTTTGGATGTGGTTTAAGGGCTATGAATGTTGGCGGAGGCATAGATTTTGGTGGCGGTGTGGTTGGTGGTCTAATTGTCCTTGGTTGCCTGGGAGATGAAGGGGTGGATCGAGAGGGTCCTGGTAGGGGGGTTGATTTTCTTTGTAGGTCCAGCCGCTTTTTGAACTCGAGGAGCTGTTCAAACTTCTCCCGGCCTGGACTGAATGACCTGACCTTGGGAGGAGTGGGCTGTTTAGGAGGAGTTTTGGGCGGGTTTTTAGGGCTGGTAGATTTCGTTTGTTGGGCATAGGATTTTGAATTGGAGGTGGGGGAACTGTTGGTGCCCACCTGGGACGACTTTCGGGAATGAGGATCCGCTGGTTGGATCTTCCTCCCACCTTTTCCCACAGTCAGCCACTCGCCCCCCGCCTCTTCGGAACTAACCGTAGATGACGTAGGGGGAGTAGAGCTTTTTGTTGCCGCTGATGTGGGCGAGACTACGGGAGCCTCCTTTATCTCGTTGTTTGTTACAACAGGTGGGGGGGTGCCGGGATTCTGGTCGGGCTTCTTCGGGGCCTTCTTCCCCGGGCAAACTGCAGAAAGGTGACCAATCTCGCCACAGTGCCAGCAGGCAGGTTTTCGTCCGGAGACGATAACCGGAAGCCTGCGCCCTTCCACATCCAACCAGTTGGGAACGGAGTAGAAGGTCTTAACATCCAACATTAAGTCGAACCTCCACTCCCCACGCATTCCATCATGGGTTGCCGAGACGATGTCACCGAAATTTAGCATAAATGCGGCTAAATTCGCGTCTCTCAGGAAGCTAGGGACCTCGTACACTGATACCGTGGTCCGCCGTCGCCCCATATATTCCGTACGGAAAAAATATTCTTTATTTTCTAGTGATTTTCGTGTTAGGGCGACGGCTTCTTCTTCAGATGGTAACAGTATATCCCAGAAAGCGTAAGAGGTGCCAGCTATTATGGCTTGCACCTTTACGCCCAGGCTTGATAACTGACGCAAGACCATGTCTTTGACGGGCTTAACAATCTTTTTAGACCGTTTGTCCACGACAAAGACGGACACCGTTCTTTTCTTTTGGTCGAGTCTTACTTCCTCCAAATTGAACATAAGGCCATGCTCCTGCACTTGGCTGGATATGGCCCTTGCCCTCTGGAGTAAGTCTACAACGTCGACCTGAATTTTAGGTGGTGCTTTCCAGCTATTTTCTGTTGTTTCTTTTTCTTTTTCATTGACATTTTTGGAGGGGGGTGAAACATTATTCAAAATTGAACTATTTGGCTTGTTTTGGTCAGGTGGAGGGGCATTTTTGTGTGGGGAGGGTGTCTTTCTATTTTGTTCAGATGGAGGGGTATTTTTAGGGGGAGATTTTGATGATACACTTTCGTCAGGGGGAGGGCCATTTTTCTGGGAGGGTGATTTTGTTTTCTTTTTTGATGTGGGGGGGTCACCCTTAGTGGGGGGGAATAGGGCCTTTATGGCCGAGCCGTCTGACCGGCCGGCCATAAATGATGGCGTGGATGGAAGAGAAAAAAAAGGGGGGGGTCGATATGAAAAAGGGTGAAGAGATAAAGAAAAAAAAGAGGGGTGACAGAAAAAAGAACTTAGCTGATGTGATCCTAGTTGGTCAGAGATTCAGTCCGGCCGGGAGAAGCCGACGTGGTAATAGAAGGTCTGAATGAATGATATTTCCTTTTTTAAAAGCCTGTAAAAAAATGATCCTGGAAAATGTACAAAACGTGTCTGTGGTAATACAAAATGAACACTGGCTGGCGCCTTGAAAAGAGCTAGCCAGCTAAAGTTCATCTCTTTTATTGAAGAGTGAATGAGCAGCATGTGGATTGGTTCACTTCACAAGAATGGACCTACCCAACACATTTGCATGAGTGGTGTCCATTCATCTACTTATTTCTCAACCAAATTACTCAGAGAAGTTTTGGACACCACTCTACTTGAGCTAACCAAGATTCAACAGTTGTCAACACCACACATTTCGCACACCAGCTCCACCTGTTCCAACCATTCTGACACCGTGTGGTCGGATGAGACGCTACCAGAAAAGTTATACAACAGAGTACCGGAGTACACCATCCCTGCAAGAGCTCGTGCAGAATACGATTAAGAGCTACAAAACTGGATTGACAATGGGTGGTTAGTTCCCTACCCGGAAGATAAATTGGGCCTCCGAAGGGCCTGATCCCATTAATGGCAGTCATCCAGCAGAATAAACAAAAGGTTCACGACTATCGGGAGTTAAATGATCACTTGGATCCATTTACGGCTCGTGCTGACATATGCACCGAAAGGTTGAGAGAATGGCGGCGAGCAGGATCGAATGTATCCGTGTTAGACCTTCGCAAGGCATAACTTCAAGTACGCGTGCACCAATCACTATGGTCCTATCAAACTGTACTGTTTAAGGGATGAAGGTATTGCCTGACCCGTATGGGGTTTGGTCTCAATGGGCACCTTCCCGTGGGTGGTTGGCTTCGTGTAGCTGTGGCGTTCATCAAGCGGAGAGCATCTGATGTCACCGCCGGATGGGATGACAAAATTGACGACGCCCCTCTGAACACCATGATTAAAGAGGTTCTCACTAGAGTGCGCAAGGAAGACCCGGCGCGGGGCAAATGGTGCGTCGACGGCCAAGCCCTTAGCATATGGGTTGACACAAGCTCTCTCGCTACCGGCGTGTCGCTTGTATATGATGGGGTTGTAGTAGAGGATGCTTTTCGGTTACGACCAGCAAAGGACTCCCAACATATTGACCTTACAGAAATCGATACCATTATTAAAGGAATGAACTTGGCAATCCTCTGGTAGACGACAACCTTGCATTTGTTCACAGATTCTGCCTGTGTCCATAAATAGATCTTGGACACTCTTACCGGCAAAGCCAGGGTATGAACCAAAGCCGCAAGCGAGATGCTCATTCGACGGCGGCTTGACACCATAATAAAACTGGTGAAAGAATACGCGCTGTCGATGAATGTGTCATTAGTCAAATCTAGCCAAAATAAGGCAGATCGATTGACGAGAGTGCCTCAGAGGTGGCTTGATGCAAATAAAAGGAACACTGGACCGGTGCAACCTGCCTGCACTGCGTCCGTAAGCTCATTTGGGCTTGAGGTGGGAAAAGGAGAGCAGTATTTTGCTTATGTCTGATTGGTGAACATCCATCAGTTTATTTTGCGTATTAAATAATTTGACTACCCCCCCCAATAGGTTTATTCCACTTCGACTAGACTTCTAAAACCACGAACAGCAGTTTAAATGCAAAAACGTTAAACACTAGAAACCACGGTTTAGTTTTATTTGAACCATAGAGAGGACCCTATCAGGTACTACCACTCCGGGCCAAAGTGGATCTGGGAGCGATGGCAATGAAGGGATGCCCCGCATTCCCCAAAGCACCAGCATTACTGAAACCTCGCCATCAGAATGTTTAGTGTTATATCCAGGTCACTCGTTGTGGGAGGGGGAGTTACCCCTCTGCAGAGTTGCAGTCGGTGTATTACTACTGCTCAAGCCGACTGGGCAAAGGGATTTTGAAATACAAACGGATCACCAAGCCTCTTGTTAAATAACAAAGAGTATTTGACCTCTCGTTGACTTTGACATTCAATTGGACCACAAAGTGAAAAATAAAAGAAAGCAAAAAAGATAAACAAATACTTTGACTTTGAAATAGAACTAAAACGAAAAGGGTTTAGAAAGTTTGGTACTTATGCATCTATGTTACCGCGATAAAGCCGAACTTTCACGAGCGTTTCCGGGCCGATAACGGAAAGAATCGGAATATGCCGACAAAACGCATGAAGACCAGTCTGTCAGGGTATGCGCTGAGTTGATGCCGCACTCTCGTCTTATGTTTTAAACTGTAGCCATATAGTGCGACCACAGATATATCAATTTTAATACTTGAGCAATGGCCAATTTGGACTGGGAGAAAAACGTCCCTTCGTGCAATCCATTCCACGTCCAGGCATAGCTTTTTCTCCTTTTTTTAATGGCAAGGATGCTCGCATGTCCGGCAACTTTTGATTTTGCGAATAAGTTGGGTTTTTTTCCTGACATAATTGTATCACCTTTTTCACAGATTGTAGTTTGCCACTTAGCTGCGATAAATTCATGTTGTTTAAAATTGCTTGATTCTGTTCTCGTAACTTTGATTGAATTATTTTATCGTCTGCTTGCTAAAGTTTCATTAGCTAGGCGTTTCGGCATATTCCGATTCTTTCCGTTATCGGCCCGGGAACGCTCGTGAAAGTTCGGCTTTATCGCGGTGACATAGATGCATAAGCACCGAAAGTTTTAAAACATTCTTTTTCCGTTGGCAACGTTCTATTTCAAATTTCTGAGATGTAATTACTGTTCGAAAAATAATCCTAAAAACGTATCTTATTGTAATTTGTAGAAGAAAGGATAAGCCAAAACTTCAATTGTTGGTGAATCAAGCTGCTGGTTCTTAACGACTCCCCCGAACGCTCAACATCTGAGTGGTCTTTTTTTACTTTTTCAGACGCTTATTTTTCCAAGAAGCTCGAGCCTGCGAATCTCGAAAACGTTGCCTATGGCAACAGCAAAAACAGGCTCTGCGCAGCTGCTTGTCAGCCTCTTCCTGTTCGTCCTCCCCATCATCTCCACTCCTACTTTCTTTAAAAAATAAATTCTAAACATTGTGTCATACAAATTTGAAACAGAACGTTACTAACGGATGTAGACTGTTTAAAACTTCCTCATTTTTTCGTTTCATTTAAACATTTACACGCCCTGATGAAGGAGGTCTAATCTTTTCACATCTAAAAAATAAATATTTTCAATGTTTTGAAAACCGTTTAACGTTGATAAAAACGTTTAACATTATTAGCAAAAATAAAATCATCCTATAAAAGCCTTTGTGTTTTGTTAGGATTAATTCGAACAGAAAATAAATGGAATCACTTTTTTTTTAACAAAATGAGTTTTGATATATTATTAACTTCCAAGGCTTTTTTCCACAACATCATATATGTACGAGGTGCATACGATAAGTCTCCAGACATTTTTCGTATGGGCATTTTAAATTGTCGTAGACTCTTGAAAATTCACTATGTTATTGCTATACATCTTATGAGATGACTGACCAATTTTTATGATTTCTTGTTCAAATGAACAGCTACAGCAGCAATTGAAATACACCCTACTAAAACCTGATTGTCACATCTAGTGAATTTCAAAAATGCAATCTGACACTTTAGAAGAACGATATGCAATAAAATTATGTTTGAAAGTAGGAAAAAATGCCACAGAAACGTACGGAATGCTTCAAACTGCTTTTAGACCATCTGGCATGAATCGAGCATCAGTTTTTGAGTGGCATAAGAGATTCAAGGAAGGCAGGGAGTCTGTGAGGGATGATGAGAGGTGTGGGAGGAGTAAGGAAGTCAATACACCAGAGTTGATTGGCCAAAGGCTTAGAGTTACTATGTTGAGGTTTTAAGGGAGTTCAGGAAGAGATTCCTAGGGAAGAGGCAAGCACTCTTGAAATCGGGTCACTGGCATTTCCACCAGGACAATGCACCAGTCCGCAACTCCATCCTTGTCAGAGACTATTTGACCAAGATGGGCATCAACACAGTTCCTCAGCCTCCCTATAGTCCAGAGCTTGCTCCCTGTGACTTTTGGTTATTCCCTAAGCTCAGAGGCTGTCTTTATGAGACAATTGAGGAGATGAAAGAGGCTGTGACGAAGGTCATTGACATGCTCATACAAGAGGACTTCCAATGGACCTCCCAGAAGTTGTTGGAACAGTATAACAAGTGCATTGCAGTCGGAGGAGATTACTTCGTAGGGGACTAGAGTTTCATGCGTGTACTATCAATAAAAGGGCCCATACGAAAAAAGTCTGGAAACTTATCGTATGCACCTCGTATATTATATATTCTAATTTGGTCATGTGCTAAGGATTCCCGAACAAAAATCTCAGGAATATGCTTAAACAAGTTCCAACAACAACCTATCACGAGGGTGCCTCCACTGCGCCTGCAAGCAGATTTTCAAAATGCAGTACTGTGAGCCTTAAAATATGGTAAGTGGCTGAGGGAGCTTAAGACTTTTACAAAGGAAATGACAAAGCGATTTCAAATAAAGAAGGACTAAATTGCTGCCGCAGGATTTTCCAACTTAGGGTAACGGTAGAATGCAATCAAACACACACACATATATATTAGGGTACTTTTATTTTTGGTTTCGAAATCCCATATATTTTTCGTTGTGGATCTTTCGTAACCTATGCACCATTTTCCCGTAATAGTCGTAATTTTTCAAAATGTCATGTTGTCTGATAATCGTGAAAGAGTGAAACTCTGGCTTGAAATAAGTGGTTTTAATTTCTTCCAAATACTTCTTATGTAACTATATATATATATATATATCATCATCATCATCATGTCGTGTCGCTAGCACGGATATCCCTGACCCTCTCTTGCCACTTTTCCCTATCGTTCATCGCCTCTGGCAGGTCTTCAGGGATCGTAAATTGTCCGACCTCAAGAATTTTGGTTAAGATTCTAGGTTAGACCCATACCTGCTGTAGAGGTCGACCATCAAGCATAAAGTAAGTTACAGGCTGGCGAAAACTAACCCAGTTGGCCCAGAAATGAAACGCAGTTTCTTCCAAAGAGCGGTTGGGTCGATACTGCTATATGGATGCGCTACATGGACGCTAACTAAACGGATGGTAAAAAAGCTTGATGACAACTACACAAGAATGCTGTGAGCAATATTGAACAAGTCCTGGAGGCAGCATGCCACAAAGTAGCAGCTGTACGGCCACCCATCACGAAAACTACTCAACTTAGACGAACCAGACGTGCGAGACACTGCTGGAGGAGTAGGGACGGGCTCATAAGTGATGTACTCCCGTGGACCCCTTCCCATGGGCGAACAAAGGCAGGACAACAAGCTCGAACCTACATACAGCAGCTCTGTACCGATACGGGATGTAGCCCAGAAGACCTGCCGGAAGCAATAGACGTGATGATGATGATAACATGTAACAAAAGCATAGAATAATATGTTTATTGGAGTTCATCTTTATAAATGTGTATGAGAAGCAAATAAATGAAATAACTGAGCAGTATCTTTGAATCAAGATTTTAATCGTCAAAAAAAATAACCTTCAAGAAACTTAAATTTAAACTTTGTGCCATATAAATAAAGAAATTATGTGTGCATATTCAGTCAACGACGATTTTGTTCAATCCCAGGTCGCGTCATACCAAAGACTGTAAAAATGGTAATTGATACATCCTTGCTTAACACTCAGCAATATAACGTACGTATCAAGGGTAAACTGAAACAATCCAGGGTAAGGAGTAGCGCCATCCCCAACACCTCGATGTAGTAGCTATTGAAAAGAGAGCCTTCTGGTCGCCCTCGACTATGGTTGCCAACTTTACTTACACCAGTAGTGTATGGTGTACGTATAATTCTGAAATCAGAATCACACCAGCCATATAAGGAGCATATAAATCTTACATACTAGACCTTATATTTATATGATTTCACAACCTATTGCGTTATCATGAAATTACGCTGATAAACAATATACCTTAGTTGTCTGACAGCTCATCAAGGTGCTATGACGTTCCAGTTAATGTTTACAATCAGTGCATCAGCTGGAACAAACGGTGAGGTATAGTGTTAATAAAATACTTGACTTTTATTACAGATTTTTTTTTTTTTATCAATCTCTGCGTTAATTGATTAAATATGTTCACTAAATCTAAGTTTAAGCTGGAAATATTTGAGACAGCCTGCTGGAGTGAGGGTAAGTGGTGTATATCGATTTTTAAAAGTACTTTTTCACTGATTGGTTAATCTGTGGTAAGGCTTAAATTTTAGCCCCGCTATATAAGTCTACTCCTAGTTTTGTAGAGATTTTTAGGCTTAAAAATTGACTTGTACGTCGCAATTTACGATATATATATATATATATATATATAATTAGAATTTACTGCGGAAATGTTCTAAATAAATATGATATAGAGCTCTATATACAAGAATGCGTCGCAATATCACTATATTTCAACAATAAAATAAAACAAGGTTAATTCACCCGTGACTCAGAATTTCACAAATCCAATCTTCTGGTGAACTTATATGCACTCATCTAAAGTCTGAAGTCATACTTCAAATATTTGAATACAAACTTACCGAAAGATCAGGATACGAGAAACTCATTGTCGAGAATGAATTTACATTTGTTTATTTCATAGGTGAAATATCGTGATAGTGCTTTGCATTATTATTCATAAACTAGTATATTTTACATATTTAGACAGGTTTTAGCGGTCTGTCTATCTCGTGAAATAATGGTTGTGCTTTGCGCGGTGAAAATCAGTCTTGTTGAGATCTACACACGGTTTGAGCCTTGCATGATAGTCTTCCCTACAGGTATTGCAGAAGTAAACTGGGGTGTTGATTAAGGGCCTGAATTTATTGTTTGTGTTTCCTGTATAGTCTTCTGTCCTCCAGGTGTAGACTCCTCTTTGAATAACGTGGTCTCGGCTGCTGTGATCCTCTGCAATCAGTTCACAGTTGCCTGTAAAGTGCAATGATATATATATATATATATATATATTGAAATGATAAGAATCTAACTATTCTTTCTCCAGCTATGGTTAGTAAGTAGAGTAGACTGGGTTCTTTAACCTTACTATAGCAACCAATAAGAAAGAAGGAAAACTCATAACTCAAAATTTTTAAGGAGTCGGTAAATATATATTTTTTAAAGCGAGCATTTCGGATCCAGGATTTAACCTCACGGGCTCATTTTACAGAGGTCATTCAGCAACAGCCGACAAGTAATTTGTGTTTCTTTCAGTAACAAAACATGTGGGCCTACAGCAGATCTGAGAAGCCATATGTGTGTGCACGGTGTCAATGCCATAGACGTTTTTTTTTTCTTTTGCTTGTCACATATGCAGCAGAGCTTGCAAGAGTGAATTTAGCCTGGGGATCCTCATGCGCTTGCATGTGTGCTTTTTGCGGAATTGAGGAAATTACCTTCTTCTGTAAAGAAGTGGCAGTCCCTATATATATATATATATATATATATATATCAGCTTCTCTGCACGAAAAGTGAGTAACACAAGGTCAATTTTGAAGAGGAGTTTACCATATTTGAATTTAGGGTTTTCCTTCTACTAAATTGGTTGTCATACCAAGTTTAACGACCCTAGTATCTCCTACTATCTATCAAAAATTGGATACATACATTTTCAAAAGGTATTATGGCTACGTGAAATGCAAACCGCCTCGTCCAAGACTTGAACTCGGGTCTACTTCCTACGACGATAATAATACCACAAGCGCTTCATATATATATATATATATATATATATATATATATATATATATATATATATATATATATTATTTGAAAAAACTAAACGAACCGTCATTTGGCTATAACAAATTCATTTCAGCTGGTTACTCCATACGAGAAACCAACGTCTTCAGATAGCCATCACAATGGAGAGAAAAAATTTATAAAAGTACTCTTTCAATGGATTCTTACACGTTTAAAAAGAAAGAAAGAATGTGGCGGGGACAAAAAGAGATGGACTTGTAGTTGGTATCAAAACCAGATGTCTGGTGTCGTGTATCCTTATGTATCGAACAAATAAGCATTATTAGATATAAATTGACTAACCAACCATTAAATAAACGTAAAGAACTAATTTTTAAATGACACCATAAAAATAGATTTAAATTCATGTAAAAAAAAGTTTATAAAAGAAAAATTGATTGTGAAAACAATATTAGGATAGATTTTATCGTATCAGTATTACTATTGATATTATTGGTGATATAATAACAGTGATAATAATAATATCAATGGTCCCTCAAAGATGAATAATAGACTGTCTCAATCTGTACAAGATAATGACGAAGTCATAAACTTTATCGAGAAAACTATGGGAAACTGGACAATAGAATTGACAGCAGGAGGAAAAATCTTAACTGAGGTAAAAATCCAAATTGGGATCTTCCAGGGAGATATGTTATCACCGCTACTATTAGTTTTAACGATAATACTACTCAATTACGTGCTCAGGAAATGCACAGACGGATACAAACTTTATAAATCGCAAGAAAAGATCAATCACCTAATGTACTTGGACAACATCAAACTGTTTGCAAGAAAAAGAAAAAAAAGAATTGGAAACCCTAATACAGGCAATGAGGATATACAGTCAGAATATAGGGATGGAATTTGGCATAGAAAAATGCGCCACGCTTGTAATGAGAAGCGGGAAATGACACATGACGGAGCGAACAGAACTACCAAATCAAGAAAAAGTCAGAACACTCAGTAAAAAAGGAAAGTTGTACTTGGGAATATTGGAAGTGAACATCATCAAACTAGTAAAGACGAAAAAAATTTTTAAAAGTATATCAGGAGAAAGATAACAACTTGAAATTAAAGTATATAGCTGGAAACTCAACAAAGAGATAAACAGCTGGGCTATCCCCATCGTAAGGCTCTAGGGACTATTCTTGAAGTGGATGAGAGAAGAACTTCTACAAATGGACCAGAAAACCAGAAAACTAATGACAATGCAAAAGGCCTTACAACATAAAGATAACGTTGACAGACTATATGTCACAAGAATTGAAGAAAGAAGAGGATATACCGGAAATCAAGAAAGCGTCGATGCATCGATACAACGACTTGAAGACAACATTAAATAGCACAGAAGAAGACCGATTAGAGTCACCGGAAACAATACCGACAACACCAGCATCAAGAGAACCAAAATAACCAACAAAAAAAAAAAAATAGGAAGAAAACACTATGGACATTTCAAGCGACAAACAAGTGAAATCTCACTCGAGAAAACTTGATTAAGAAAAGGAAACCTTAAGAGAGAAACTGAATCTCTTCTAATAGCAACACAAAACAACGCCATAGGGACCAACTATATCAAAGCAAGAAAAGATAAGACGCAACAAAATAACAAATGTAGGTTATGTGGTGATAGAGATAAAACGATTAATCACATAATAAACGAATGCAGCAAACTAGAATAGAAAGAGTATAAGACTAGACACGACTGGGTGGGCAAGGTGATCCACTGGGAATTGTGTTAGAAGTTTAATTTTGACCATACGAGCAAATAGTATTTGTAAAACCTGGAATCCGTCCTAGAAAATGAGACGCGCAAACTTCTCTGGGATTTTGAGATACAAACAGATCACCTAATCTCGGCCAGACGATCAGACCTAGTAATAGTCAACAAAAAAAAGAGAACCTGCCAAATTTTGGACTTTGCTGTTCCGGCTGACCACAGAGTAAAATTGTAAGAAAGCAAAAAGAGAGATAAGTACCTGGACCTTGCTAGAGAAGTGAAAAAACTATGGAACATGAAAGTGACGGTGATACCAATTGTAATCGGTGCCTTCGGTACAGTAAACAAAGGATTGGTGCAGGGATTAGATGACTTGGAAATAAGAATACGAGTGGAGACCATCCAAATTACAGCATTATTAAGAAATCAAATAAAACCCTAAAAAATTTTAACTAATGGTAAGTTTGATATAAGTAATTGTGTTTCTCGTCACGTTTTCCTTAATAAATAAATAGATAAACAGATTTTTTATTAAAATAAAATAGGTTAAATTATTGAAAAGATTTTAGTTGCTAAAGGTCCTGTGAGTCACGTAAAAAAAAATTTTAGATACAAAAGGATAAGTGACATCAGACCGATGACATTACATCCGGTTTTGACACCAATTTCTGGCCCATATCTTTTTGTCCCCTCCTCTGCTTTATTTATTTATAAAATTATTCATTTTTTTTTAACTTGTAAGAATCCATTGAAAGAATATTTTTATAATTTTTCTTCTCTCCAGAGTGTGATGGCTATCTGAAGAGGTTGGTTTCTCGTATGAGTGGCCAGCTGAAATAAACTTATAATAGTCAAATGAAGGTTTGTTGGGATTTTTTTCCAGATATATAAATTTGCACTGTAAGAAATTTATAAATTTATATATCAATAATCATACATTGAGCACTCCTGGAGATTTATAAGAAGCCTCTCATATATTCTCAAATTGGATCTTTCCCACCTCATCTTCTTTGGATAGTATATATATATATATATATATATATATATATATATATATATATATATATATATATATATATATATTCAGTTATGGTTATAAGTATATAGTTAGTTTATGTCACAACGAAGCTAAGCTTGAAAAATAACTATTCTAATATCTTTGCTTTATAAATATGTGTCTGTTTTGAGCATGAATGATAGCCAGTGGGTTCTTGAGTCACTATGTGACTTTTCCAAGAAACTGTTGAAGAATTGAGTTACCATGTCATCATTCCTAAATTATAACTATTAGAAGCATGTGTCATGTAAGTGGAATTCCTAACTTGGGCGGAAAAAAAGAACAAGTGTTACCATAATCTGGAATCTAAAATTTCTTCAAGCCAAGACAACACATAAGAATGGCTAAAGTTATAGATAGTTGGTGCTTTCAACTATAAAACACAGAATGTTCTTTTAGCAGAAATTTTTATATTTGGGTGTATCAAAATTATTACGATTTTTATTCCAAAAAATATTTCATGAACACATCTAAAGACGAGGACATTTTATAACCGGCTCATTAGCCGAGTGGGTAGAGTGTTTGCCAATAGTCCGGAAGATCTGGGTTCAATCCCAGGTCGCGTCATACAAAAGACTTTTAAAAAATGGTACTTGATACCTGCTTGCTTAATACTCAGTAATATAAGGAACGTATCAAGGGTAAAGTGGAGCAATCCAGGGAAAAGAGTAGCGCCCTCCCCTTCACCTCGATGTAGTAGCTATTGAAAAGGGATCCTTCTGGTCACCCTCGACTATGGTCACCAACTTTACTTTATATTTATGAACTTACATGCACACACACGGAGAAACACACGTCAGGATCAACTGAAAAGTTCATTGCCTGACCAAGATATTCCAATAGAATATGACAAAATGAGGTACTTGGATACCATTGGTAAAAAAATCAGCATCAGCAGAAAAGACGTCATCTTATGAACATTTCAGCTCTTCATTGTTTATATATACGAGGATCATTAAATAAGTTTCCAGACTTTTTTCGTATGGGCACTTTTATTGATAGTACACACATGAAACTCTAGTCCCCTTCGAAGTAATCTCCTCCGGCTGCAATGCACTTGTTCTACGGTTCCAACAACTTCTGGAAGGACCCATGGAAGTCCTCTTGTGTGAGCGTGTCAATGACCTTCGTCACAGCCTCTTTCATCTCCGCAATTGTCTCATAACGACAGCCTCTGAGCATAGGGAATAACCAAAAGTCACAGGGAGCAAGCTCTGGACTATAAGGAGGCTGAGGAACTGTGTTGATGCCCATCTTGGTCAAATAGTCTGTGACAAGGATGGAGTTGTGGACTGGTGCATTGTCCTGGTGGAAATGCCACTGAGCCAATTTGAAGAGTGCTGGCTTCTTCCGACAGAATCTCTTCCTGAACCCCCTTAAAACCTCAACATAGTAACCCTAACCCTAACCCTTTGGCCAATCAACTCTGGTGTATTGACTTCATCACTCCTCCCACACCTCTCATCATCCCTCACAGACTCCCTGCCTTCCTTGAATCTCTTATGCCACTCAAAAACTGATGCTCGATTCATGCAAGATGGTCGAAAAGCAGTTTGAAGCATACCATACGTTTCTGTGACATTTTTTCCAAGTTTACAACAGAATTTTATTGCATATCGTTCTTCTAAAGTGTCCTCATGTCCAGATTGCATTTTTTAACTTCACCAGCTGTGACAATGAGGCTTTAGTAGGGTGTATTCCAATTGCTGCTGTAGCTGTTCATTTGAAGCTAAAATCATAGAAATTGGTCAGTCATCTCCTAAGATACATAGCAATAACATAGTGAATTTTCAAGAGTCTATGACAATTTTAAATACTTGTACAAAAAAGTCTGGAAAATTATTGAAAGTTTACAGTTATATAGTATCAAGAATTCCTATCGAATACGAATATTTTTAAATATATATTTGACTCTTGGTACTAATACTCCGGACTAGAGTGAACCTGGGAGTAATGACAACGAAGGGTTATTCTACAATCCCCCAGATCTTCAGGACTGAAACTTCATCATCAGATGGTTTAGTGTCATATTCAGGACCGTTCTCTTTTTGTGTGACGGATGCAGTCAGTGTATGCTAAGCCCAGTCGACAGGTCTAGGGTAAAGTAAGGCCGAAGCTACAACATGGTCGTACAATCGAAGAACCATTTGCAATATATCTCGGAATTATATGCCTTCAACCCCAGATCCAGTGCCTAATCCAAACACAATTACCCAAACACAAAATGAATCTCCACCCCAAAAAAGCTGACGATGAACTAAAAGACTTTTTTTTTATATATATTTATTATGTTTTTATATTTGAACAAATTTTGATTTATAATGTTATCTGTTCTTTGGTGGGGCCGAAAATGACTCCAAACAAGAGAAAATTAAGAAAAAATTCCTGTTTTAGACTTAAGAGTTTTATAGATTTGAAGAGAAACAATAAATAATTGTCTTCCAAAGCATTTGAGGACATGTTTTCAGACCACGTGTCAGTCTCATAATTAAAATCGGCCTCTTTCGTATCCTGTTCTTCAGATGGCCAAGATGTGTTTTTTGTTTGTTTGTTTTTGTTTGTTTTTTGTTTGTTTGTTTGTTTGTTTGCTTATCTGTTTGTTTTTTGTTAAAGTGCCAGTGGTGTAATAGTTAACGTCGTTGGAATTGGACACGGCGACATGAGTTCAAATCCTAGATGAGACTGATTGCATTTCACATAGCACTAATACCCTAAGGAAAGGTATGAATCCAGTAATTCTCCCTCCAGCTAAGGGTAAATAGTAGGGCAGACTAGGTTCTTCAGCCTTGGTGAGGCAACTAGTCTAGGAGAAGGAAAACTCTGAATTCAAACCTGTTAAACTCCGCTTAAAAACTGACCTTGTGTCATATCCTGCCCGAGCGGAGGGGTTGGGTAAATATGGTTTGTTTGCCTGTTTGTTTGTTTTTTTAACTATTAAAACGAGCCTTTTCAGCTCTGCTCATGGAAAAGACTTTGTCTCGCCTAGGCACTGAAATATAAAGCTTACACGGCTTTTTTACCATACACTGCTTGTTTAATGGAACAATATTCATATGTCATTTGTTGGGACGCGTTTGTGTATTATTGTTTTACTTTTTATTTGTTTTTGTATGTATGTATGTATGTATGTACTAAATCTCCTATGTGTAAATGAATTTACCTTGTCTTTCCTTCCGTTTATTTAGTGTAAGAGTACCATTGGATATACTAATGCAAATACTGAACCTTGGTGAGTGGGGATGCAACTAAACATCCTCCCTATCACCAATCTTTACCAATAACTGGTAATGTCATTCTATATATTAAAAAAGAAAAATCGATTTTTTTTATAATGTTGTCGTCTATTCCTTTGATTTCATGTAATCCAAAAATTAGGTTTCCTTATTGTACATAACACAGTATGATATTAAAATTTACGTTGGTCACATTCCTGAATAAAGATAAATTCTAAACAAGTACCTTTCTTGGACCTGGAAATGTTAGATTGTATCAATCCTGTTTGACGGCTTCCTAAAGTTTTGTTACATTTACACAATTTTACTGTCCCCACCTCACAAAAATGAGAATGAATGCGTTAAAAGACTGGTAATGTCTCGAGGGTTTGTTAACTGTTCAATTGTTTTAAACAAGTTAAATTAACCTGTCAATTTCGGAAGAAATGTTTTAAAAAAACGTCATGTCTTAATAAAGATCAAAGTTTGTTTTTAACAAAGATATGTTCGATAACAATCTGAAAAGCAAGAATTGAAAAAGAACGAAAAAGAAGTAATCTAATCATCTTAGCTAAATTTTTAAAAGGAGAGACTTAACTGTGTTTTCTTTAAAACAGTGTTTGAATTATGTAATTGTTATAGCCACATTAGTCACTTCCTTTTTGGAGAACGCCGAGTTAATAATTAATGTTTTATAAATTTTTGAAACTAGACTGGCTGTCTAAGATATTAAGGCATAACGATTGTTTTAAAAGCTGTTACTTCCAAAAATTTAAGGAATCTCCAATAAAATATGTCCTAAACTAACAATATTCTATATTTTATGAAAAAAATTATTCTATTTCTAAGAAGAGTATAACCACTTTAAAATCAAACGTATCGTGCAATGTCAGATATCTTCTATTTTTGAACAAAAAAAAACAAGGTAAGATGTCACCCCTGTAGGAGAATGGACCTATGTTTTGGTATTTATATGGTACCCGTCTATTTAATGTATTTAGCGTTTAAAGGTTTAGTATTCCCCACAAGTTTAATGTTGGGGTTTGAATAAAAGTAGAATAGGCATAGTATAGATATAATATAGGCACATGGATAAAACAAATGAATAAATAAAGCATATGAATAAATGAAGGAGTAAAACGGCGCGAACAAAATAAACATTTAAAACAAGGCGACGAACAAAAACAAATTTATATACTACAACAAATAAACTTACATTGATACATAAAAATATTACTAACTCTACTAACAAAATAATAGTGCGTGTATATGTGTGAGCTCGTGTGAGTGTGTGTAACACAACTAAGCTACAAAAAGAATTGCAAGTTTAAAATGTCCTTTTTTTATGGTTAGAAACGGGCAGTTTCTCAGAGACGGGAAAGCGTCTCATAGTCCTTGTATATGAATGTCTGCGAGGCCCTTTCATGATGTTGCTTTTCTCTACTGTTGATTCACGCTGAAGGGAGTGTGTTGCTGCTGCGAAGAAATTTGGTCAAAGAGAACAAGGGTGTTTGAAGACGACGTATTTATAGAAAATACGCGTCTTGTAGGTGGCTCAAAAACGCAGGACTTGAATTTACGCGCGGACCTAGTTTGAAACATGTCACGTGGTCCTCCTGGCCAATGGTTTCCCGAGACTAAATATCGAGCGTCCGCCATCTTTGTGGGAACAAGTGGCATACCGCCCAAAATAATTTATAGGAGTGTAAACTCCTATACCCCATCACTAAAAAAGAGGGGTTCCTGGATATAATATTCAACTCCATTTGATAGTGAGACTCCAGTTCTGCAGATCTGGGGAATGTGAAGTACCCTTTCATTGCCATTATTCCCAGTTTCTCTCGGAATAGGAGCGATAGAACCTGTTAGGGTTCCATTTATTGGTCAAATTAATTCTTCTTCTTTTTTTAATTTTTGCATTCGATAATGTTTCTTTAGTTCACATTATCGATCTCAGTTCAATAAAATCTCCCAAAATATGTCTGGAAAAATAATGTATGTAAAATACAATGATTTTAAAATTGGTTGAACTGTCAGCTAGTATTGTTTTTAGATGTTTATTCATTCGTTTTCACATCTAAATCCGCAGTTATTTTTGTTTTGTTTTGTCTTTATTTTTTTATTTTTTTATTTTTAGTAACTGTTTCGTTTCAGTTTGAAAACCCAAACTTTAGTCTCCTCTTTGTGTTTTGTACATTAACTCAATGTCATAAATTGGGAACCACACGTGCGTGTCATATTTAATTGAAAAAGCTCTAATTCTAATTATTATTATTTGTACAGCTATTTTGAATGACCTTTTTGATGGCAGCAATTAATTATCTCGTTCGATGGGCGGTTGGCTATTTATAACGTCTATACAACATTGTCAAGCGTTAGTTTGTATTCTCATGTAAAGAAAGAAGGCGAGAGAGAAAGCAAACAAGGAAGCAAGAAAGAAAGAGAGAAAGAAAGAAAGAAAAATAAGTAAACACCATAGGATGGAGAAATGAAAGAAGAGCTCTATACAAATCTTCTCTCTCTCTCTCTCTCTCTCTCTCTCTCTCTCTCTCCCCGACCCAGCAGGAGGCACTCAAAAGAATACTGAAAGTACGCGATATTACCAATAACAGTGGGGTTGGGTTATTTTGTTACTCCGAGAACAAAATTCGCGCCAATTCTCCACTCAGACATTTTATTTTCTTTGTTGTTGCTGTTGTTTTAATTTTTTTTTTTCTTTAATATTGATCCTTTCGTCTTTTTTATGGTAAGTAAAAAAAATGACTTGTTATTATTCTGATTTCATTTTCAGTCATTTTTAATATTTCGTGTACCTTGGATCACTTTAAACTTTACTTTAAAAAATGTATGCATGTCATTCTGTGATAAATGTTATTCTCGTAAAAAATGATATTGAAATGACTTTTATTATTGCATTGAAAATTTTTTTTCTCTCTGTTATACCAAATATTTGATTATCAGTGTTCATTGTCTTCATAAACGATGAAATTTCTCGTGTAAGATAAGACATTTTCTTTTTTCTACTTTAATGACCTTAATGTTGATAGTCGAAAAGATATTATTTATGTTTGATATTAACGTTTATTTAGCTGAAATAGTTTGTTATTTTTAATCAATTTGATATTCTAACTACTGATTAATCCTTGCCTCGTTTGGCTCAAGGTCTCAAATAAATGATCAATTAAATAAGTGATTTAATCGTTATGTAGTCTAATAAATGCCATAAGGGTACTTTTGGGATACTGAGGTCCCTTCTGGAATGCTTAGAATTTATGTCAGTGATTCATTTTAAGTTTTCATCGCTCTACTTTTACAAATCAAACAAATCGAATAAACAATAATGCAACCCCCCCATGACTGTATCCCTCTAAAAAAGTGTGTCCGGTAGAACACAATAATCCGGGGTGGAAGTACCTGTTAGAATCCCATCTATGGATTCAAATAGATCTATTTGAAAATTATTTGTATGTGAGAGGAATACTTAATATCTTATAACCGTGCGTAAAAACTCTTAAGAGACAACTACACAAAAAATGTAAATCTATAAACGCAAAATGTATGCAATTTCCTAACCTCTAGACATAAAATAGCCCTAGACGAGTTGACATGTCGTTAAAATCATTCAATAAATCTATCATACAATTGCAAAACAAGTAATTTAATGATAGAATTTATTTTTTTAAAAAATAGTAGAACAATCTAATTTATTAAGATATGGCAGAATACCCCCACTTTTTAGAAGAGACCGTACTATCCGCCACAAGTATGAATCACTCAGTGAGGTTCATATTCTCTGCGTTTGTGATAACTGCACTTTTGTGTGATTTGCTTTCTTTGTTAGTAACATGTTAACTAAGGAATTACCAACTAAATTGGTTACAGATTTGATTAAAACATTTTAATGTAATTTTTAAAGGGTATGAAAATCCATGAAAAAAATTAGCAATAGATTCTAACAATTTAACAAAAAGTAACCCTACGTCGAGTCAGTGTTTCACGAAAAATAAAGCCTTGAAAACGAATTCAATTTTCTTTTCGACTCACTATACTAACGAGTACATTAGCCCTGTCATCGGGGCT
Organism: Sepioteuthis lessoniana; assembly: GCA_963585895.1. NCBI lineage: Eukaryota > Metazoa > Mollusca > Cephalopoda > Myopsida > Loliginidae > Sepioteuthis > Sepioteuthis lessoniana. The sequence goes on from OY757930.1 coordinate 6,719,168, forward strand.
TAGAATAAAATGACAATATATATATATATATATATATATATATATATATATACGAGGGTCGTCCAAAAAGTCCTAATCCTCACCAGATGGATGAGTATGATGAATATTTTTGTTGTAGCAGCACACTATCACTTCTTGCAAAACTAGAAATATCTGAATTTTTTTTTTTACTTTTACTTTTATAAGAACCCACAACAAAGATGTTCAGTTCGACCCTTCTTTCATGGTGTGGCTTAAAACTTTTTGAACGACTCCTATATATACATATAAAAAAAGATTTTGTTGATCGACTGTAATCGAGGATGACCCGATGGCTCCCTTTTCAAAAGCTACTACACTAAGGTGTAAAGGGCGCTACTCCTTCCCTGGATTGCTCCACTTACCCTTGATAGATCCTTATGATACTGAGTGTTAAGCAAGGAGGCATCAATTACATTTAAATCTTTGGTATGACTCGACCTGAGATTGAATCCAGGCCTCCTGGACCATTGGCGAATACTCTAACCATTATACCAATAGACACGGGATCAATGGTGCTTGGTGACTATCACTTTCTCAGACCAACGATATTTAAACTTAGATCTGCATATACTGCATGACCGATATTAAGCACTTAGCAACCCACAAAGCAGCAGCTGTACGGCCACCTACCACCCATCACGAAAACTATCAAAATTAGACGAACCAGACATGCAGGACACTGCTGGAGAAGTAGAGACGAGCTCATAAGTGATGTACTCCTGTGGACCCCTTCACATGGACGAGCAAAGGCAGGACGTCCAGCTCGAGCCTACATACAGCAGCTCTGTGTCGATACGGGATGTAGCCTTGAGGAACTGCCGGAAGCAATGGACGATAGGGAGGTGTAGTGAGAGAGGGTCAGAAATATCCGTGCTGATCGCGTGACATGATGATGATGATTCATAGATACTGCAAACTCCACCAGTTTTAACAACTAGTTTTTCACTGAAATGACAGCAAGTCACTTCTAGTCTCCAGAACTCTTTTAAGTATTCAAGCTGATCTTAAAGGCGCTGTGGTCTGGAGAGTCTCTTATTCATCCTCTGATATCCAGTTTCCCGAGTCTCTTTTCCAGGCCATTTTTTGCAGGCCATTTCAAGTGCATCAATTATAATTGATATCACTGTCACCCTCATATTCCAGGTTTTCAGCTCTCTGGCAAGATCCAAGCTTTTTTCTATCTTTTCATTTTCTTTTATTTCCACTTTGTGGTCCGCTAAAACAACAAACGCTAGTAGATTATTATCATTATTATTATTATTATTATTATTGTTGTTGTTGTTATCTCCACTAGAGTTTTTCACATCAGCGTTAGCTGATGGTCTTTCACTGAAGTTTGAGTGACAGCAAGTCTCCTCAAGTCTCCAGGACTCTTCTCAGTATTCTGGCCGTTCTCAATAATGTTGTCGTTTGGATAGTCTCCACTCGTCTGCCAACTTCCAAGTCCTCCAGTCCCTTTAGTAATCCTTTAGTTACTGTACCAAAAGCACCTATCACAATTGGTATAATTGTCATTTTCATGTTCTATAGTTTTTTCAATATAAGGTCTGGTCTTCTGGCCGAGATTAGGGGATCCGTCTGTACGTCAAAGTCCCATAGGAGTTTATGTCTGTCATTTTCTAGGACAGGTGCTGGATTGTGCATATACCATTTGTTCGTATGGTCAAATTTAAATTTCTTGCGCATCTCCCAGTGGATCACCTTGCCCACCCAGTCGTGTCTTGTCTTATATTCCCTCTGCGCTAATTTGCTACATTCGCTTATTATGTGATTGATGGTTTCATTTCTGTCACTGCATAGCCTACATTTGCTAGTTCGTTGCGTCTTATCTATAGTCGTTTTGATATGATTGATGATGATTATTATTATTATTATTATTATTATTATTGTTTTCTCAGCGTTGAATCAAACTTTTGTCACATGCTTCAACCGTGGAAGTGAGGATGCGTAAGCACTGGCCTTGTCTTTTCTTGGGCCATTTTTGATAAGTAAAACAACCTTTACCACAAGGTTTGGCTCATAGTTATTATTAGTCTAAGCATACGGCTACAGTGAAGGAGCTCTCAGTGAGGATCGACTTCCCATAGACAAAGAGTCTCAAACACACGATACGAAAACTGCTTTTCTATGGCCCGTGACAGAACTATTTTTTTCCACAGATATTTTCCTAAAAATTGGTAATTTGTGTCTTGCCCCTGACCATTTTTCGTCCCTGAGAAAAGTAACATGCACTTTAATATTTCAGTTGCTTTTCACTTTCAGATCCAAGAGTGAAAAGTAGAAATAATCCAATTTCATATTCATAAGAACTTTAGTGAAATCTGCATAGGTTTGTTTCAAAGATCTATTGTGGTCGAGTGGTGACTGAGATTATAGAAAATTACCTCACACAACAGAAAATGGGGATTTTTTTATTTCATAATGTGAGAACAAAGAGATTTCTCAACTCATATTGGCGTAGGGAAAGTGTACCTGTGATGACATGCAACACGCACAAAAAAGAAAATCATAAAAGATATTTAAGAGTGGATTGTTAGATAAACAGAAATGATATCTGCTATTTCTTTAAATATGATAAAACTTTCAATTTTGCCTTTGTTTTCTCTATTTTAATATTTAAAATACAATTTTTTGCAATTGAACCATAAAAACAATAAAAGGGAAAAAACAAAATTGATCAAAAGTGAAAAGGGAATGAAGGAAAATTTGATAGGGAAAATTTGTCCCACAACATTTTGTACTAATTCACATATCCACTTATTGTCACATGCGTATTGAATTTGATGAAAAATAAATAGCAACCTATCCAATGAATTGCCTATTAGAATTATAACTAGTGGAAATTACGCCTTCTTATCTTCATATCCAGGAAGATAGGCCCATTGCGCCTCTTCCCCTAGATGTTATGGCTCTTTTGTATCCTCGAGATTGAGACTGCTACCTTCAACTCTTTAAGAGGAAATTCTCGTTTGCCCCTTCAAGATAAAAGACACGTTCTAACAAGTAAATGAATATATCATAGTCGTCATCCTCATCATCACCAGTGCATTAACTTGGTAGTTATCGGGTGGATACGAAAGTTGAATAGATAGACGCTTTCCTCCATCTTATTCTGTTGGCAACTGTCGAGAGAAGATCCGGAAAGGTCATTCCTATCCAATCCTTGATATTGTCAGACCAACTCTGACTTTCTCGTCCACATTTCCATTCTCCCTGCACAATTCTTTCTATGATCCTTATTTTTTTAAAGTGCCTTGTGTTTATGATATGTATACTGACCTTAGAAAATAAATAAATAAATGAGGTAAGTTTTTCTCGTTTAAAAAACGAGAAACATTAGGGCAACAATACAACTGTAAAGGAATGAGTATTTCTCTAAGATGTAACTCCGAGTGCCAATTCCACAATATAAAACACAATTTGTACAAACAAACGCAGACGAAAGAAAATTGACAAAAACAAGAATGTTAAAAAACAATTTTTTATTTTATCAGAACTGGACAAATGATAAAAATACAAAGTTAGTAATGTTCATAAATTTTGCTATGTATAGAGAGGTATGTGTGTGTACGTAAAAACAAGAATATTTTTAAGTCAAGAATAACTGGGAGAAATAGAGAAGTCAACTTGTACTTATGCCGTGACCTGCCGATAAACATAAACGGATCAAGTTACACGCGCGCTGTAGGACAATTATATCCGGGTACGGCCGGAACTGACTAAGCCCTTTATCTTTCTAACGACCTTGACACCTCGTGACAGCTAAAAGAAAAGGATGAATTAAAATTAACAATATTTACAAAGCACTTCGGCCAAAAATAACGTGATAAAAGTGGAACTAATAGTCGTCGCCAGGTTATAGTAGGTAAAGAAAATACTTAATGGCTACACTCATTTTTTATCAAAGAATTTTATATTCACGCGGCTGGAGCTGTGTGTCACAGTACCTTCATAATATCAACAAGCCCTTTTCAACGCTCGTCGGTGCGCACTCGGCTTTTTAGCTTTTTGCGAGGCCCCGGGGCCTGTTCTGGACTTCGGTCCGGAGCGTGGCCCTGGAAAAGGGACAATGGCAGACTTGGGGCCTTTAATTAGGCACCTAGTTTCGACTGGGCTACCTTCGGGTGGGCGAGCTGCACTTTTGTCTCCTTTGTCCCCCTTGTACGGCACTAGACCATGCGTCTAGTTTAAGCCGTAAACTGGCATACATGCCCGGACTCACATTTGGATTCGTGAAACTGCTTGCCTCATCAGGCTCACATTGCACTAAGTGAGCCGATGAGCAGCACTGACCAGCAGGGTTCGAGTCTCGGCTCGTTCCCGACCTCCCCTCCCCTTTATCCCCACTTTAATCGGCCTTCGGGCTTTTGACCTTTTGTCAAGTCGTGTCTGGTGGGAGACAGCGACAAATATCGGTGCACACTCGGCTTTTAGCTTTTTGCGAAGCCCCGGAGCCTGTTCTGGACTTCGGTCCGGAGCGTGGCTCTGCAAAAGGAACAATGGCAGACTTGGGGCCTTTAATTAGGCACTTAGTTTCGACTAGCCTACCTTCGGGTGGGCGAGCTGCACTTTTGTCTCCTTTGTCCCCCTTGTACGGCACTAGAACATGTGTCTAGTTTAAGCCATAAACTGGCATACGTGCCCGGACCCACATTTGGGTTCGTGAAACTGCTTGCCTCATCAGGCTCACATTGCACTAAGTGAGCCTATGAGCAGCACTGACCAGCAGGGTTCGAGTCTCGATTCGTTCCCGACCTCCCCTCCACTTTATACCGTATGCCTGATTATAACTTAAACTGGACAGCAAGGTCCAGTGCTATACCAGGATAACAAAAGTATCAATGATGCAGCTCGCCCACCCGAAGGTTGCCCAACCGAACCTGGGAGCCTTTCGGCCTCAAGTCTGCCTTCGTTGGACAGTGCCCGCTAGGGTCAAAGCCAACAGCAAAATAATGCTATCGGCCTCGATAGTATAAAAGGGTTCATGAATGTCTAAGTCCTATTCATTTTGATAAACAGATAAAAATTAAATCGACGGCCCTTCTTCCTTTCTTTTTCAACTATATAGGGATATAAGGTTGGGTTTGATGGTTAAATGGCATTTCAAACCCTGATGGTTATTTAATCTTGTTTTTATAGATATATATTATGATTTTTAAATGAATAATTTCTAGGTGACTTTCTTTTTAAAAGAGTTAATGCTAGTTTCTTTGCACGCAGTCAGATAGTTTCAAATATTGCTATTTATTGTTTTCCCTCAGTTAAATGGTTTCAAGTATTGCTATTTAACACTAATAATTCTAAGTTATACTATTCATTTGCTTGCACACAGTTATATAGTTTCAAGTATAGCCAATGATTAAAAAGTTCTATTTGATTCATTGATAAAACCTTAACAGGCACTACCACTCTGGGTCAGAGTGGGTCTGGGAGTAATGTCAGTGAACGGGTAGTCCACATTCCCCAAAGTTCCAGGAGTGTGGTCTCACCATCAGTTGCAGTTCAGTGTCATACTCAGGACACTGATTCCATTCAACCCATAGATAAGACCCCTCACTGGTACTCCCACTCCAGGTCCGAGTGGAACAAGGAGTAATGGTTATGAAGAGGTACTCCACATTCCCAAAAGCTCCAGGACTAAAACCTCATCATCTGATGCAGTTTAGTGTCATATCCAAGATACTTGTTGCTGGGGCTTTTCCACTCTGCAGAGATGCAGTCGGCGTATTCTACAGCCCCTGTCGTGTGAGCCATAAAGGTCGCCACGAGACGAAACTAATTTCTTACTGAAATAATCTCAATATCGATTACTCTCCCTATCGGATGTGAGCAGAGCAGTTATTTTATTTGACATTATTTCAAACAATAAAAAAACAAACATCAGCAATATTTTTTTGATAATTTTTCTGGAATTCCTTATATTAAGCAGAGCGAATTTTCAAGATGTGTCGATAAAGCAAGGGAGGCTACTCTCACTTTTGCAGTGGATATGCTAAATCAATAGATTAACTTACATTTTACTGAACCGACAGAACGATCTGTTTCCATAATCTTTTCTTTTTTTTTTTTTTTTCCTTGATATTAGGTGAGTGCAAAAATTCCCAGTGTAGCTGTCTAGTCATCGAACAGAGGGCGCTGAAAACCTTTGTACATACGATTTTAGAATTTATCGAATGGAAGTAGCCTCTCATATTTAGAAAAATGTTTTGAAACGATAAACTGTTAAGCCAGCAGTGTAAGTTCCCGTGGCGTAATGGATAAAGTGCTAGATTAGGGCATCGAAGCAAGTGAGTTCGAACTCCCGTCACGCTATTACGTTCATTTTCGGGCTAATAGTCATGGAAAAGGGATGAACCCCCTTATCACCCCCGCTTTGGGTTAAATAGTGTAGCCGTTGTTCTAAAGATTGCTTTGGCGTTAAATAACCAACGAAGGTTGATATGCCCGTGGTGTAATCGTTATCGTCGTAGGAAATGGACACGGCGACACGAGTTCAAATCCTGAACGAGGCTGATTGCCTTTCACTTAGCACTAATACCCTTGGGAAAGGTATGAACCCAATTATTCTCCCTCCAGCTATGGATAAATAGTAGAGCAGACTGGGTTCTTCAGGCTTGGTGAGGCAACTAGTCTAGGAGAAGGAAAACTGTGAATTCAAACCTGTTAAACTCCGTTTAAAAACTGACCTTGTGTCATATCCTGCCCGAGCGGAGGGGTTGGGTAAATATGGATATGCCATTAAACGAAGAAACCAAACATTTAAAACATAATCTTTAAGTGTTTAATATTAAAAAAAAATACTTCCCCGTGGATATTGTGCATCTTACAAGTAACTGACAAATCAAATTTTATAGTTACCAAGATTTTAAATTAGTTTTCCACTTCATATATACAAATACATGTGGTAACAATTGTTCTTGACAGAACACTGAGAATACAACTCACACTTTTATTGGATGGAAAAGTATATTCTTATGTCCTTTAAGTTACTTCAAAGATATATTTTTAAATAGTAAAAACATCTTCCTTCACGTTCATTAAAATCCAGAATTTGAAGTTAAGTAAGATGTTGATTTTGTCGAACGGAATGTCTTTTTATTTGTTTGTTTTTACTTATTGTCTACGGTAACTAATGACAAAGACCACCCTGACGGTTGGGCTTAGATTACACTGATGCCTCGCCTGAAAAACCACAAGACCACAACCTCCCAGAAAAAAAGAGATGTCTAAGATATGTCACTAAGCTACATTTGATAATGAGGCTGAAGATCTGTCATTAAGCTACATCTGATGATGAGGCTGAAGATCTGTCATTAAGCTACATCTGATGATGAGGCTGAAGATCTGTCATTAAGCTACATCTGATGATGAGGCTGAAGATCTGTCATTAAGCTACATCTGATGATGAGGCTGAAGATCTGTCATTAAGCTACATCTGATGATGAGGCTGAAGATCTGTCATTAAGCTACATCTGATGATGAGGCTGAAGATCTGTCATTAAGCTACATCTGATGATGAGGCTGAAGATCTGTCATTAAGCTACATCTGATGATGAGGCTGAAGATCTGTCATTAAGCTACATCTGATGATGAGGCTGACGATCTGTCATTAAGCTACATCTGATGATGAGGCTGAAGATCTGTCATTAAGCTACATCTGATGATGAGGCTGAAGATCTGTCATTAAGCTACATCTGATGATGAGGCTGGATATCTGACACTAATCGACATCTGATGATGAGGCTGACGATCTGTCATTAATCTACATCTGATGATGAGACTGGAGATCACTCACTAAACTGCATATAATGATTAATTCTGGAGATCTTAGGAGTGTGGATTACCATTACTCCCAACTCCATTCTAACCCGGAATGGTATTACCTCTGAGGATCCTATCAATTAATGAAATGCTGTTAAAAAATTGTTCCCATTCAAAAGGACCGTATGCAAAAACAAAACTCTAAAGAAACAACTACACAAAAAATTTTGGGGGCTATAGAATACACTGACTGCAGAGGGGTAAGACCCCCCCCAATGAGTGTCCTAGATATGACACTAAACAATCTGATGGTGAGGTTCCAGTGATGCTGGGGCTTTGGGGAATACGGAGCACCCCTTCATTGCCATTGCTTCCAGGTCCACTCTGGCCCGGCTTGAAAGCACCTGAAGAGCCAACAGCATACTTATGCTTTGACTAAACTGAATAGCTTGAAATAAAAATGTTTTTGACAATTGAACCGTACTTACATTTAAACTGCGTGCTTATGCTAAACGGAATCATTTGAAATGGAGCTGTTTTTGACATTGAAATTCTACTTATAATAAACTGAATTGTTTAATATAGAACTGTTTTGACATTTAACTAAGTGTAAAGAAAATCTGCACTTATACTAAATTGAATTAGCTGAATTAGAACTGCTTGACTAAACTGAATAGCTTGAAATCGAAATGTTTTTCACATTTAAACTGCGCACTTATGCTAAACTGAATTGTTTGAAATAGAACTATTTTCATAAAAATGGATTTGGCGTGAAATAACCTACAAATGTTGATATGCCATAAAAGCCAAAGAACTAACCAACCAACAAAAAATGTAAATATGAATATTCAGTGAACGTGAACCCCTGACCTCTACACATAAAATAACCCGACAGGTTGATGTGCTGTTAAAATCAATCATAATGACTAAGAAGGTGATCGGAAAAAACAAACCTCCTTCCAACGCAGTCAGTTTGAACCAATGGTTACCTGACAACATACATGTGAATATCGTCAATAAGAGCTTCCTCCTCGGCCGTTTTTTTTTTTTTCTTTCTAATTCTTTCTTTTTGTGTGTTGTTGTTATTTTTCACTTGGAAAATGTTATACCAGCATTACGTTGGGTAAGTGAAAAACTGAAAGCTTAGTCTCGGGGGACCTTTCCTTTCCCAGGCTCTACCTGCTTTACAAGGTTGAGTTGATTGCTCGGCGCCAGAGGCAGTCTAAAAAAGGGAAAGCCGACGAAGCTAAATATTTTTGAAGACCAGCCACGCATGAGTTTCGATTTGTACGTGGCTCCCCACTATAAAATGCCCATGGGCCGCATTCTGACTTGGTGGGGAGTCAGATAGATGCCTATAATATATTAAGCGAAACTAATTTGTTTCCTAAGTGAAAAATATGCAAGAGATCTAAATAATCTTTTAAACGGAATTTATTTTCATCGCTCTTTTATTTTCTTTTTTATTCATTGTTTCTTTAAGATTAGTAAGTAAAGTAAAGTTAGCGACCATAGTCGAGGGTGACCCGAAGGCTCCCTTTTCGATAGCTACTACACCAAGGTGTAGGGGAGGCCTAGCAGTCTAACAATAGGAGTTGTTAACTACGAACTACTAACTCACAATTATTGAGAAAGATTTTAGCTTGGCACATGTTAGAATTAATAGGATAGGGAAAAGATTGTACATGATAGCAGTGAATAGTAGTAATTTACGAAGCTCTTTGCTTCGATGTGGCACAAGGCCCAATGAATGGGGCGCCCAATGAGACTCGAACTCACTCGTTTAGGTTTGCTAGTCTAGCTTGCTAACCGTTACACCACCAAACAATCAATTGGAATCGTCCAGCAGGACACATGGCGCGGTTGATATGTGCGTTTGGTTGAAAAGTGCATGTGAGTGAAATCATCTGTAGGTTCAATCCCAACGACTGGTAAATAACAAGGAATTCTTATTATAGCTTAACACTTGTACCCGATCATGGTTATCGATATTAAAACAATCTACCGCCGTTCAGTTCGAAGTTCAGAGTAGTCTCCCGAATTTGAGAAGAAGAAGGCCGGAAGACATATCGGCCGAAACGTTATAAGTATAAAGATTAACACTTTAGTCCGAATGAAACAAATATCTAAAGCGTGTTTTAGATTATTTCGTTGTTTTCGAACACTCAAACAGTGGTGTATCTAGAGTGTGTGATTTTTTCCGCCCACCCCGCTATTAAATAGGTCAATACAAAAATAAGGACAAACTCAAAAGTGGCGTTCTCCTATGGACTCCTACATATGGACACACTAGTGTTGGCAGACCAACAAAAACTTACATTCATAAGCTCTGTGTATACACTGGATGCCGTCTAGAGGACTTAGCAAGTACGATGGTCATGAGGATGGATAATGAAAGAGAGCCAAAGGAATACATACTGACATCATACTTTGACTATATTAATGGGGAGTCTCGTCGAGGATAAATAAAGTTTTATTTTGCATACGGCAGCAGCAGTAGCAGTCTAACAATTTCTGACGTCACTAGAAAACCCACCCTTTTTCCACTAAGAATTTCGTCTACTAAAGAGTCTTGTAAAATCTGTAAAAACTTATCTGCCTACACACGTAACATAATAGCATGCATTCGACTGAATTCCAGAAATTCACTTCTGATGTGCGTGCCTGAAGAATTCCAACGCAGACATCTTCCCTTTAAGAATTCCTTCATCAGAAGATTCCTTTTGTCTCCACCTGCTTCTTCAAGTCAAGCATTGCTTCTTCAGACGCTCAAGATGTAAAAGCTCTTTCAATGAGACTTGTAATACTCTGACTGTATTCTCTGCAACGGTGCAAGAACCATCTTCAAGAGCGGGGTGTCTTAGGTATTAAACTAAACTGTATCTGATGATGAGGCTCCAGTTATGGAGATCGAAGAAGTGAGATGTACCCTTTCATTACCATTACTCCCAGGTCTACTTTGACCCAGAGTGGTAATATTCGGTAGAATTTCATCTATGAGTCAAATAGATCTGTTTAAAATTATTCGTACTCGATAGGGCCGTGTACAAAAAAGACCTCTGAAGAAACAACACACAAAAATTTACAATAAACATGATTAACTAACTCCTACGCATAAAATAACCCTACACTAGTTGAAATGCTGTTAAAACCAATCTATCAATCAACATACTACTATATTTTTTAACTCAACAACAAATCTACTGGTAAGAGCAGTAACCGTGATTTGAATTAGTTTTTCTTTTATTTTATTTTTATTGCAAGTGCGTAGCACTGGTACGTTAGAATTAGATGAATAAACCTTGTATGAGGTTATAACCAAGAATACTATGCTGCTGAGAATAAAAAGAGATGCTGGCATTTCTACTGAAAGTTGAAATTGATTACCACTACGTTTGAATATTGGTTGGTAGCATTGCAAACAGATAAAATCAATGTACGAGGAAAAAAAAAATTTCTTTGTACATTTGTCGTAACTGAGGACCATAATTAATCACTACTTTCCCCCTACTTTCTCCATCGATCGCCAAAAATCTTACTCCCTGTATCAAAACAACGAGATACGCACATATTTCCCCAACATACAAGTTTTAAAAAATGCTATATATATATATATATATATATATATATATAACATTAAAAAAACGTACAAAAATCTATTTCCAATTTCAAATTACAGAACAAAAACACGCAGCCTCTGTAAAAATCACAAATTAAACAAGGTGTGTTGCTTACCATTCATGGTTACAGTACGCGAAAATTCCAATGCAATCTTAGTATTAGGCGTTATTTCCGACCCCCGCCCATCCATTCTTCATCGTTGGGATACCCGAAAACTATTCCTTAAGGATCCCACAAAAATTTCAGGTGGGCCATTCTTTTCTGCTACTTTCATGATCGCACAATAACACTTAAAACCAAATCAGCAACAGCAATGACAATACATAGCAAAAAAGTAAAAGAAAACATTTTTGTTATCATCTAATTTTCTTTATTAAGTTTCTTGTTTCGAACCTCACACCCACCACAAAAAAAATTAGCTTGGCCGTTTTCTTCACCACTTTTGTTACGCCAAACAACACTTCGTCGTGATATTAATAACATCTAAACCGAATAATGGAAGGAAATCATCTACACCAACTGCAATATATAACAAAAAAAGTGAGACAAAAATGCTTGTTGTCACATGATTTCTTTAATTAAACTCCTTATTTCAAAATAACTTTTTCTTATATATCACTGCAAAATTAACTACCATTTTTTTCTGAGCGCTCATGTGAATTCTAATACTACCCATATAAAAATGCATTTCTCCTGCCTTGATCTCAAATCAATAGATTTCACTCTCTACACAAAAATATCTCAAATTACGACCTTTCTTGACTTCAAGACAAAATACTTTTGTAATGTAATGAAAGCCGTCCACTGCCAATAAACCTGGTACTCGACTGTGTCACCGACAGCAAGAGGTCAATCACAGGGATTCTCGTGGTGGATGCAAGGAACTGTCACACGCAAGATTTCGGATTTATTTAAAGGACCAGTCAGTAATTAACCAGGAAAGAAAAAAGGACGACTTTTAAATTTCGAAACTAGCTTAACTGACCTATCCCCACAATGAAGGTTTATTTACGATTTAGCAATTTCTTCATCAACTCAATAATACTACTTCACAGACCCCTGTTTTTAGACCGGTTCTGAGGGACATTGGCCCAGCGGTTAGAGTGTTCGCCAATGGCCCAGGAGACCTGGGTTCAATCCCAGGTCGAGTCATACCAAAGACTTTAAAAATGGAACTTGATACCACCTTGCTTAACACTCAGCATTATAAGGTACGGTTCAAGGGTAAAGTGGAGCAATCCTGGGAATGGAGTAGCGCCCTCCCCTACACTTTGGTGTAGTAGCTATCGAAAAGGGAGCCTTCGGGTCACCCTCGACTACGGTCGCTAACTTTTACTTTTACTTTATGAACTCGTCATCTTCTTATCTCGTTTTTGTCCGGCAACTTTTGTTGAGACCCAGCAACGTGATCATTTCTGTAGATCTGAAGCATACCTCAAGGCTTCCTTGCGCCTTAGATCTCCGATGTTCTTTTTCATTTAACCCCATACTATTTTCGCCTTTAGTAATTTGACTGGACGCTTGAGAGAATTTATGTCACCCCACCCCCATAAAATTTCAAGAAAAATTCTAAACCCTTAAAGAAAAAATATATTTAAAGCATTAAAAACACTACAATTTACAATATGTAATCATTAGAATCGCAAAGACGTGAGAGAGAAAAAAAACTATTGCGGAGTTCAGACTCATTCGTAGAGAGAATAAGCAAAATTTAGTCGCTCACTTGCTGAAAAAGTGAGAAAAGAAAGGAAACGAACGAAACGAGATACAGAAAAGAGTGTGATAATAAAACGAATCAGTTGACAATAAATTTACTGCCACAATTACCAAATGGAAATTTAAAATCCGAGTGGAAATGGATAACATGTTGATCTGAAAAGAAAAGTTCCTTATCATATTTACCCAACCCCTCCACTCGGGCAGGATATGACACAAGGTCAGTTTTTAAGCGGAGTTTAACAGCTTTGAATTCAGAGTTTTCCTTCTCCTAAACTAGTTGCCTCACCAAGGCTGAAGAACCTAGCCTTACTATTTACACATAGCTGGAGGAAGAATAATTGGATTCATACCTTTCCCAAGGGTATTAGTGCTATGTGAAATGCAATCAGTCTCGTCCAGGATTTGAACTCGTATCGCCGTGTCCATTTCCTGCGACGATAACCATTACACCACGGGCACCTCCCAAAGAAAAGTTCCTTATGCGCAGGTCTATGTAAGCGACAAGGTCCTTGTATATGAACACGTGGTGTGTTTTACTGCTGATAATAATGGAATTACTTACTCCGTTGGAATCTTGCTTTGTTCGTTCTGCTGCGTGGTCTGTCCTCGAACGAATGTATCTCTGCCGGTGTTCTTATATGTGTAGCAGCGAACTCTAGTCAACCTGCCGGCTACGTAGACACATTGGTATATCGTGGGTAATACGTCTCGTTAGGCTGGTTGTTAACAACTATATTCTATTGTCTAATGGTCTACCGTGCTTTCTTGGTGTCAGTCGTAATCTATTGTCTTGTCTCCTTGGTATCTACTGTGATCTATGTGGACTGTTGTATATTCTTTGAGTCTGCAGTGATTTATTTTGTCATGGAAGGTTTCGTTAACTGCCTGTTGGCCTAGCCCGACAAAAATTCTGGCTTCTGCTTTTTATTACCACAAGTTAAAACATGTTATCTTTAGAATCACGTGGTTTGTTTACAACTACGTGAGCCTGAGTTTATTAAAAACTGTCTGCGTGAGTGAGCTTTTCCTTCCAAAATTGGAGCCTGGATATCTGTAATTTCTGTCCTATTTTTAAATTTAATGCGATGTTTATTTTCATTTATCTTATTCATTTCTTTTTTAAGAACACAAAACCTGTACAATCAATTATCTATTTTACAAAAAGGATTTGTTTTAATTTATTCACCACTAGTTATATGCCGATTTCAAAATTATCAAAGGAAAAGTATTTCTTGTTCGGTACCCATGGAGCTATTCTTCGTAGCATTATAAAGGGAGTGATCACATTGCTGAAGAAAAGCGACAAACATGTCTAGGAGGAACTGGATGACTACAAGCTTATAACTCTGCTAAACACAGAGTGAAAGATTTTGGCTCGTGTCTTGGCGAACCGTTTGCGACTTCTTATCAGTGATCTGATCGAACCTGAGCAGAACCATGCTGTAAAGGGAAGATCGATCCGAAACAATCAGCACTTGGAGCGCAAGATTATGAATAGATAGATGACACTGAGGCCCTGCTAATCAATTTAGATCAGCCCAAAACATTCGACAGGTTTCTGGTGTCGAGTTTAGAGACCGTCGGATTCGAACTGGAGTTTCGCAAATTAATTAATATGCTGTATTACAACCCCACAGTGGTGGGGCAGGTGAACGGGGAGCGCTCGGGGTTCTTTGCGATCGAGCGGTCGGTCCGGTGGGTTTTCCCGTTGTCCCTCTCCTCTATGTCCTCGCTTTGGAGCCCCTGCTCGGAATGTTAAATGGGTAGGCTCGTCCGATCCTGCGCGGTCGTCCACTCGTCACCGGTCATTGAACGAAGGTGTCCGCGTACACTGTTGACATCACCATCTTTGTGTCCCGCTTTTCAGACATTGTGGTGGTGAAAGAGGCAGATGCCAAGTACGAGCATATAGCAAGTGCTAAGGTCAACTTTGACAAGTGTGAAGGTCTGCGGATGGGTGCCTGCAGGGGTGGCGTTCCTCCTCCGTTGGAGTAAGGGACCCGTCTGCATCTTGAGCGAAATTGGTCGGAAATACAGGCGAAAGTAAAAGCACAAGTGACTATCTGGCTTCGAAGGCGGAAGGGTTGGGTGGAGGTGTGCGTCATGTACATTTTCCTCTTGATCCTTTACCGGCTGGCTGTACACTTCTACCTGCTAGGCGGCTGGCGCTAATACAATTTCTCTTCTCGCTTTTGTAGAAGGGAAAGTCAATAGTCTGCTGACAGGTCTGCAATCAGTATCCTAGCAATGGAGGCTTGGGGATGGCCGATTTGGCGAGCCAGTTGCTCTCCAAAAGGTTGGCATTCCTACGTAGATCATTGACAGAGGATGCGGTGTTGAGATAATCAACCTGGAGTCCGAACCCGAAGCCGAAAGCCAACGTAGGCTAAGAGACTAAGCGCCGTATTTCCGTGAGTGCCTCAAGGCCCTTCGCAGCCTTTCTCAGTCCAGTGACCTTTCTCAGCCTTGAAAGGCACTATATCGGGAGTTAGTGGAGGACTCCGTTTTGGATCCGCTTGAAAAGCATCTTAACTTGTCGTTGGGGAAGATCCGTTCTTAATGAAATTGGGTGCTAGGTTCTGGCTTCTTGAGAAATTGCGAGTTTTCGCTTACCTGGCGGTTCGCCCGGAACACATTACTCTTTTTTGACTGGGCCTTCAAAGCGGGCTTCGCAGACATGCTCGATTGTTCTCGCTGCGGCAGAGGTATGAAGAAACGGCTGAGCACGCTTTCAACCATTGCGAGCGGGCTCATCCGTTTTGTAACCACGTCAGGGAGGTGAGGGTTCGCATTGATCCCTAGCAGTTAGTGCCACTTGATGTAGACAGCGTTAATCCTTCGTGGAGAGGTGAGAAACGAAAGGTGTTTTTTGAAATCCTAGCTGTAGCTTGAATAGTGATATGGACGACGCAACAGAAGGGATGATATGAGGGTGCAAACTTTTCTCATCGGGATCTAATTCTTTTCTTTAGACACCAGCTTAGAGTCAAGATTAGATGCGATAGAAAAAGCTTGTACCTCACAGCATTTGACGAAAGGTGGGTGAAAGCAGTAAGCCTGGTCGTAAGAAAGGAAACAACGTTGGAGTCATCCTTTCCTCCTTTTTCTGCACATGGCAGCGATGGTCCGAGCTCTTCGGAACCTCACCCCTGGTAATTTTAGTTTTTTGTTTCCTCTCAACCCAAGGAGGCAGTATGGTGTGCGTCATAGGTCCTGTCATTCAGTAGTGAACAGCTCAGGATTCCCCACCTTTTTATCCGACCTCCCTTTCATCCCAGCCCCACATTGTGCATACTGGAATTATATCTACTCATTCCCTACGACCTCCAAAACCATTTATTTTGTGCTCCTGTCTATCACAACCCAACTCCCCGGAGGGATTGCCGGCTTGTTTCCAACCCTCGAGTACTAGAAAATAGTCGGCACTCCATCTTTGAGGTGGAAATGAGAGGGCAAGTAATCGGGGCAATTCTCTTTGGTTTATTTCTTTTTCTTTTCTTTTGGGTTTTCCTCTCCCTATTTCATTAAATCATTGAATATATTGATTGTATTTCATCTCTTCTTTAGAATTCACGCAGAACGCAGAATTTAAATTTTGTTATGTTTTTAGTTCGTTGTTAATGAAGGACTAGAAAAATCCTCTAATTCAAAGTTCAAATTAACCAATACAAAAGTAAATTAATTAAAATTAAATCAAACAAAAACAATGAGATTAATTTACGACTCATGAATACCATTTTTTTTTTTTTTTTTAAATAAATTTGGCTTCTTTTTAGTTCGTTGTTAATGAAGGACTTGAAAAATTTTCAAAAACAAAGTTCAAATTAATCAATACAATAAATTCATTAAAATTAAATTAAACAAAAATCATCATCGTCAAGTCGTGTTGCTAGCACAGATTTCCCTGACTCTCGCTCGCCATTTATCTCTATCAACCATCGCTTCCAGCTGGTCCTCTAGACTACATCTTGTGTTTGTACAGAGCTGTTGTAGATAGGTTCTACTTGATCGTCCAACACTTGTGCGTCTGTGAGAAGAGGTCCATAGGAGAATGTCGCTTATGGGTTCGTCATTACTTCTCCAACAGTGTCCTGCATGTCTTGTCCGTGTTATTTGGATGGTTTTAGAGATGGAAGGTCGGTGGCCATACAGCTACTGTTTTGTGGGATTTTGCTTCCAGTATTTGCTCAATATAGCTCAAAGCATTCTTGTGCAATTCCCGTCAAGCTTTTTCTCTATACGCTTTGTCAGCGTCCATGTGGTGCATCCATATAGTTGTATGGATACGACTGCTGCTTTGAAAAAATTTTGTTTTTTATCGGATAAGACTGACTTCTTTATGATAGATAATCAATCAATAACAGTCCATTCCTTGGCTAGTCACCTACTGATGTCATTTTTAGTAGCAGTAATGCTGCTTCCGGGGTAGGTGAACTTCTCCACAAATTTCCGAGAACCATCATTTAGTATAGAGATGTCGCCTTTTTGATTAAAACACATGTATTCCGTTTTGTCTGCATTCACATGTTGGCCAATGCCACTTGCTGCCTGCTCCACACTATGCAACAGGGATTCGGCTTGAGTTGGTGTATTTGCCAGAAGCGCCATGTCATCTGCGTAGTCTGCGTCCGTGATAGTTTGTGTAGGGTATCGTCTACTTCTTGCTTTTTTTTTATGTAAAACTATTTTCTTTCATTCGATCTATCGACATTCGAAATACATAGTCTTGGCAGATTATGAACAAATATGGGGCTAATGTATCTCCTTGCAGAACACTAGCAACAATGTGAAAGAAGTCTATATCTCCATCCGGTTGGCAAACTTTTACTTTCGTGTTTTATAGAACACCATTATGGCTGTGACAGTTTCTTTGGGGTGGCCATAGGCTAGAAGTATTTGCTCTATGTATGCATTTTTCTCTTTGGAAAAATTCTTGTATTCTAAATTATAAAAATATTTAGCTTTTTTAAAATAAAGGAATTTTCTGGTTCCACATTAACAGTGAACTAAAAAAAAGCAAAATATAAATTCAAATTGAAAGTAAAAAAGAAAAAAGTAATACCGCTGTATATGAAGTCAAATGCCTTGGAAAAATTTACAAATAAAAGGTCGCTTCGAGTTTTTTTGTTTTTCTTTTCTTTTCTTTTCTTTTTTTTTTTTTTTTTTTCTTTTTTTCACGAACTTCTAAGATTCGACGGATAGTCAGAATCTGTGGATGTTGTGGATCAGTTTCTCCGAAAACTATTTTGGTTCTTCCGAAGAATTTTCTTAATTTCTGATTCGATGCGGTTGAGTAACAGTTTCTCTTTAGCACCAAGAAACCCTTCTTTTTAGGCATGTACCGATTTCGCCTCCAGTCAGAGGTCTTCTGAGAAACTTTTACTTTTACATTTATTTATTTTTTATGTTATTGACTTTTTCTTCTTCTTCTTTTTAATCCCTACAATCACTTGTTAATGTTCTTAGTCATTGTAGGTACGTAGTAATTAAGGCCACCACATACTCGCTGCCAGTAAAAAAAAACTCCAGTTTCATGTCTGCCTAAATCGCTGGTTTAGAGAAAACGCTGTCACTCATGACGTCATACAACAAAACGTTATACATACGTCATGAGCGAATCTTTGTTACTATCATGAGCTATTTTTAGAAAGGGATTAATTCTGCTGGACTTTCGGAGATAAATTGGTAACCACAGAATAAAATATATCATATTTATATTTATTATATGGATAATACAATGAAAGAAAAATGCCCTCAGGGTATCTGTAGCGGGGAGGGAGAATATATCACCCATCTTACTTGCTCATACGGTAACGATCTGGATATGTACCCGGCTACAACGTGTGATTGCGGCTGAAAATTCAACAGCTTGCGAGGATCACGAATCCACAAGGCGCGCTGGTGCGAAGAACGTAATTCTCCTGCCGGAGAATGTAAATCGAATGATGGGCCTATGAATCAGGTTTACCCCCACAGTATTCACGAGCCCATTGCTGACCATCAGCGTCCTGGAGACATTTTTTGCAAGCCAAGAATTTAGTGGCCCAAGGGTAATCAGATAGCTACCTGGACAAACTTAGATCAGGAGCTTTCTTTTTACTCACCACCCATCTTAAGGGCCAATTGATCAACAAATAAAATCTTTCAGCAGAATTATATCTGACGTTTGTCTCGAGTGCTTTTGGGCAGTAACGCATAAATGAAAGAAAACGAACCGAATAGATAACGGATATAGAAAGGATTTCAACATGAATGTTATACACGCGGAATCACCTTTCTCATGTAATTACGCAAAATCAAGAAACGGTCGCTATGACATCTAACGGCCGTAAGTAAACGCATTTTTAAATCACAAACTGCACCAAAATGAAGATGAACGAACGTCCAATGTAATGTCCGCTTTTAGTTGATCTTGTGTATACATAGATATATATTTCTTTTAAATACCCTATCCGGTGGCAAAAGCTACTCGGTAGCACCAGGAGTGGCAGTACCGCCTTGAGCTACCGAAACTGTGTTATCCCCCTGGTTGGCGGCTGATGAGGCTAGGGTATCGCACGTGCTTTCACACGTTGTATGATGAAAAAAAAAAATTATATTTAAAAGTTCTTCTTCAAAGTATAATGAAGTATTTCATTGTTACTTATATTTAATAAAGGAACTTCCTAGGTACAGAAACACTTCACACGGCCCAGCAGTGTGACAGCAACAAACGCTATATAAACATAGCAGGCAGTAACTAAAAGTCGGAATCGGCGGTGGGTTCCCCCAGAGCCACCGCGATTTCATGGTCAAGGACAGATTCGTGGTCGAATCGCACCTGGCTTCGGCTAGGCCACCTTCGGGTGAGCGATAATGTCATTGACAAGCATTGTAGAGTACTGGATCTCTTGGTCCAGTTTAAACTATAATCAGGCATCCGTGTCTGGACTCACGTTTGATTCCATATCTAGCAAAGTTTATCAGGCTCACATTGCGCTGAGCTTATAGAATATACATTTTTTAGCCTTAAAATAATCAACCCCAAAAACATACATAAGAACATTCTAGAAATTTCGGATCAAAATCGCATTAACATTAAAGTTACATTTTTATATTTTTCAACCAATCAGCTAAAAACACAAAATAAGAACATTCAAGAAAATCCGACTCAGAAATTAATTAACAGAACAAGTTTTCGCTCTAAAACAAATAAGTGAATATACGAATCTGATTGGTCAAGAAATGTCAGCGCGCTTGAATTTTAAGACCCGCAATAAAACCTAACAATATCCTATTTTTTATCCACTTAAGTGACCCCCAAAAATATAAATAACGAAGAATTTAATCAGCCTGGTCATTCATTCATTCCTTCCACTACGAGAGGTCATAAACGGACAGCAGAGAGCCACGCCATAAGACTCAAAGGTAAAAGGCATGCTTTTACCAATGCGACATGTTGTCGCCAAAAATCATAAGAAAACGCACGGGCGGACTTAAGAAAACAAAGACCCATACTTGCGGTCCATCACTTACATACACACACACACACATACCCATGTATGTAAGTAAAGTCAAATTTTTATCTCCTTTACTTCGGCCAACTATGGACCCATTTATTTGATAGACTTTATTAACATGTAAACACACTCACACACACGGGCGAACAATCCTATTTCCATTCAACTGGCCACAACTGTATTTTATACAAAGGCCGCTCGTACATAACATGAACATTGTATTTCTAATTATTTTTATTCTGTTTGTTATGATAATTAAATTATTTGTTTCTTTTGGCATAATGGTTAGAGTGTTCGCCAATGGCCCGGGAGACCTGGGTTCAATCCCAGGTCGAGTCATACCAAAGACTCAAAAAATGGTACTTGATACTATCTTGCTTAACACTCAGCATTATAAGGTACGGATCAAGGGTAAAGTGGAGCAATCCAGGGAATGGAGTAGCGTCCTCCCCTACACCTTGGTGTAGTAGCTATCGAGAAGGGAGACTTCAGGTCACCCTCGACTAAGGTCGCCAACTTTTACTTACTTACTTGTCATATTCCATTTGTTTACGTGGTTATAAGATTTGTGTTATATTTGTGGTGGGAATTAAACCTAAAAGTAATACCCGTAAAATACGGTCGGAAACTCACTCAATACAAATTGGAGAGTAACTGATCCACTAAACAATTACATGTACCCACTACAAGCTGATGACCAGCATAGTCCAACAGGGTTCGAGTCTCGGCTCGAGCTCGATCTCCCTCTCCCTCAACTCCCACTATAAACCGACCTTCGAGTCATTGACCTTGACTGTCTAATGGGAGGCAGTGACAAATAGTGGTGGGCTCACCCAGAGCTACCCCGATTTCAAGGTTAAGGACAAATTTGAAGCCGAATGGCTATTAAGTTCGGTTGGACCACTTTCGGGTGGTCGAATGTCTTTGACAGCATTATATAGCACTGGACTCCTTGGTCCAGTTTAAGCTATAATCAGGCATCTGTGTCTAGACTCACTCAGCTTGTGCCCCACCTCCACCTCCTTTAACCCCCATTATAAACCAAACTTCGGGTCATTGACCTTGTATCAAGTCATGCCAGGTGGGAGGCAGAGACAAATTAACTGGATGAGATGTATCTGTTCCCTCTCCAAGCAGCGTGGGGTCTGCGTCTTCACTACCAAACCAAGCTGCCGAATGTGGGGTCTGCGTCTTTACCACCAGCCAAAGCAGAAGACGTGGAATCCAACCAATCACAGCCGCGGACCCATACAGCCAACCAGACTAATCACAGTTGCCACCTCATTCAAACAGTTCTTCAAAAAGCTAACCTCAGAAAATCTACCATTCAACGGCTCTTCTAAGAGCTAACTTCAGAAAGTCTTACGAGATCACTTTTGGTCTCTTCACTACACCTTCCTGGCAGACACTATGAGACGACAACGCATCAACCAGCACAAACTTCAAACCAGCACCACCTTAACTCAGCAGACGTTTCTGCACAACCAAGCAACCAGCACCAACTGCAGACCGGCACTAGCTTAACCCAGCTGCTATTTCTGCGCAATCAAACTACAGCATTTGCAGCATCTATTCCACAAGCGACTCACTGCTCAGATTACCACAAATTCTTGAGGCCACATCGACACACAACCAGTTCACCAAGGATTCAATAAACTAGGACTTCGATCACACAGCCTCTACAACCAATATCTACAGTACCTAACCCGTTAGTGACCACACTGCTTGGACTAGTATCAACACTTCAAGGCCACATTGACACACACCCAGTTAACCAAGGACTGCATAAACCGGAACATCGATCATCCAACCTCTGTAACCAGTGCGTCCACATCATCGACTATCTCCAGCAACATCTACGACCTGACCATACAGCAACATTAAATATCTGCACCAAGCACAGAGATAATCCTCACCTTCTAGATGCATTGTCGCCACAAACTAATAGACTGCTGAGTCTAAGACTTTCTACGGCACTGACTTTTAACACCCAAAAGAGACTACAACAACGTGACACAACAACCTTGATTTCTACACCCTTAAACCTTTTTTTGTGAGATTTGCTCAATAAAACCTGAATTTAAACTTACCCACGTGTCTCTGGCATTTGTCCAGTCCTCTGTCAATCGCAACACTCAACTAATACATGTTCGCGGGATCGACGCACATATACCGGTCACGTGACAAGGCTTTATTTGTATCGATCTTTTATTTTTTTTTTTTTAAAACATATATGGTGAATAAAAAATGAATACGATTAGATGCTGACTCAATATGCAATATATACAAGAGAATAATTTATCAATAATTCAAAAATAGTTTCAGTTATCTCCACTTTATAACAGATTAATTTCTAGATGTTAAAATTCTTCTATCTTATTTCAGTGAAAGAAAGGCTATGTCGATTTACGTTAGCAATTGTTGTTGTTGTTGTTGTTGTTGTTTATATTTAAAGGGAAGGGTTTAATAAAAAAAAAATGTATATGTAAGATAACTAACACAAAATAAAAAAATCTACACATTTACATGTTATCAAAAAAAGTTTAATTATTTTCTGTCTATAATCTAAAAGCTTTGTTGTAAAGCGTAAATAAATTTGTAAACAAAACATTTTGATCTGAATGCTATTCCATACTTAAAATGTATCCAACGTGTTGTCCTGAGTTTAAAAACATCAATGTTTACATAATCATTAACTTCACTGTCATTTTTCAGTAGTAGTTGTAATATTGCTTACTCCATCAACTTTGACCCCCCTAAGAACCGGATATTTCAACATTATTTCCGATGACAACAATCGATCTGTCAGTAGTTTGAAATTTTACAAAAACAAGAAAAAAAGAAAAAAATTCATTTGTCGTCACAAAAAGACGCGTTATTCATTTATATTATTTTTTTAGATAATAATAATTAAATTAAATTATTAATTATATTTTCTTCTTTCTGTGCTTATCCGAGAAGGTATCTTACATGACCACCTGTTAACGTTAAGACAGTTTTTAAAAAAAGGCATTTTTGTTTACCCCGGCTTGGAAAAAAAGGCTTTTCCTATTGAATAACTCGTATTAACGAGTTTCACTAACCAGGTATCACTTTTCTTTTTGGTTTTTGTTTTGGTTAATTTGATGTAATTATCCATTTTTGATATGTTGTACCTCGTATACCCGTCGAGACTGCCGTTTGGTCAGTTGTCATTTTTTTTTTTTCATTTTCATTTTCATTTTAATATTTAATTTTAATTTTTCTCCTTTTTAATTCATTATTAATGTGGGACTTGAAAAACTCTGTAAATAAAGGTACAAATTAAGCAATAGTAAATTCCTTAAATTAGAATAAAATAAAAATGAAACAAATTTACGACTAATTTAGGGGTGGTATAATTTTTCTTTACTTTCCCGAAAAGATGTTTGACATCTCAATCGCATTTTTTTTTTTTTGTAAAAAAGCGTAACATTTTTTCTACATTCACAAATTTAAGAAATGCATTTTTCTCTTTGTAAAGATTTTTGTCCTCTTAATAATTAAATTTTTAAAAACTTTTAAAATTATTTTATCACTCTAAGTTAGAATTTTCTTTAATTCTAAGATTACACGTCTGACTAATTTGTTTATTTAACAAAATGCATTTTATTGAAACTGACGTGTTGGCATGGGAAAATCTAAAAATTATTCATTTTTAATTGTTTATTTAAATACAACTGAGAAAAAAAACTTCACATAAAAGAAAGTAATACGAATTTAATTCTGTCTCCTACGTTTGATTTATTTTATGTACGTGTACATTGAATGTTCCTTTTTTGTTTTTTTGGACTATCACTAGGTTTGGTTGTCTGGTCGAAATTCGGTGATTTGTATCTCAAAATCATAGAGAACTTTGTGCATCTCATTCTAGAGGATGGATTCTGGGTTGTGCTTATACCACTTGTGTGTATAGTCAAATTTTAATTTCTTGCACAATTCCCAGTGGATCACCTTTTCCATCCAATCATGTCTACTAATCTTATACACTTTTTATCCGCATTTACTGCATTGACTAATTATAAAATTAATTGTTTCGTCTCTAACACCTTATAACCTACACTTACTATTTTGTTGCATCTTATCTATTTCTGCTTTATTATAGTTGGTTCTTAATCATTATTATTTTTCTCATTTGAAAGTTTTTCACATCAGTGTTAGCTGCTGTTTTTTCCACTGGAGTCTGAATGACAGCAAGTCTCCTCAAGTCTCCAAGACTCTTCTTAGAATTCTGGTTGATCTCAACAATGCTGTAGTTTGGATGGTCTCCACTCGTCCCCAAATTTCCAAGTCCTCCAATCCCTGTACCAACCCTTTCATGTCTGTACCGAACACCTATCAGCTAAAGCTGTAAAATACAGATAGGTAAGACCTCCACCTCACGACGAGGCCACCTGTTGGCAGCAACCTTTGATGCTTAAGGACAGGATCCAGGTGGTTGCACAGTACTTGGTGCAGAAGCCAAGTGGTCAAGTCACTTGTAACACACCACTTTGGCCCTTACTGAGCTAGACGGTTAGTCAGACTGGCCCAATCTGATCAGTTGGCTTGTTGTGTCAAGCCCTAGCACCTGTTTCACCCTGACCATTTTCACTTGTAGCAAATTCTCAACTCTTATCTTTTAGGTGCTAGAAGGCAGTGGCTGAAGGTCAATTGCATTGAGGGAATAGGAATTTGACTACTGGTGAAAACCTGAAAATTGCCACAGGCCTGAAAATCTACTCCCAGCTTGAGTATACTAGTTGTGTATCCCTGTCTCAACCAAAATGAATTGATTTCCCTTTTGGTACATTCCCAACACAAGTTGGACTCCATGATGGGAGATGGAGCTGAGGACTATAAACAATTTATGGCATCTTCATAAAAAATAAACTAAAGAAATTTATCTAAATTAGACTCAGAGAATGAGACAGCTGACTTCCCCAGATACATTGTTATTGAATCTTTGGAGAATGTCTGCCTGGACAAATTCTCCCCTTTCTTAATAGAAAAGGTTATCACAATGAGAACTACCTCCAAAAACGTAAAGAAAATATGGAATGGAAACTTGCTTGTCAAAGTGGATAGCTGGAGGCAGGCCGAAAACATCCTCAATATAAAAGGCTTCCACACTACCAAATGTAAGGCATATCTCCACAAGAGATTGAACACTTCTAAAGAAGTTGTCAGAAGTAGGGAGCTGTTGCTGGTTAAAACAGAGATGACAGCAGTCCTAGGAAGTCAGGGAGTGACCAACATCAAAAGAATCTCAATCAGGAAGGATGATGAGCAAATCAAGACCAACTCCTACATCCTGACATTTAATTAGCCCCATATTCCCAAAGAAATACATATTGGCTACTGCCTCAAGAGGTTTGAATAATATATCCCAGTACCCTTGAGATGCTTCAAATGTTAAAAATATGAACATCACAAGGAGGCTTGCTGAGGATGATTGATATGTGAAAAATACAGCGGAAAAGACCCAGACCGTATGAAGGAAGAGTGCTCAAACAAAAAGAAATGTCCAAACTGACAAGAAGACTGTTTGGCTTACTCAAGATCATGTGACATTTATAAAAAATAAAAATAAAAGAAATATTAGAAATAAAACACGAGAAGAATATAACTTTCCTGGAAGCAAGGAAAATGTAGGGTCCTCTGTGGGAGAGAACACCTATGGGGGAGTGGATCCAATCAATCAAGACAACAAATATAGAGCTCTGGTAGAGAAACTGATTCAATTAAAACCAAATGATTAGCCAAAGTTTCTGGAGCACCTGAAAAGACTACACTCAGCCAAATTTCAGCAAGCACAAACTCAACAACAAGTCATAAATAAAAAGAAATCCAGTGAGGTAGTCCAAGCAAAAACACACATAGAATCTACTACTCAAATACGAACCACTCCACCTAAAAGTGGAAAATCTCCTCCAAAAAAACAGCTCTTACATAAGTCTCCAATCCATCCACTAAAAACTGTCAAAGACAGGCTAAAAAATTTGTCTCCCAAAAAGCCAGAACAACTTAAACAAAACTACAAACTCCCATTGACCAAGCTGGAAAAATACATATGAACACCAAAATGAACAATGAAAGGCCAAGAAGTGCATTCAAACTGCCCTCAGCCAAATTCAATACAGTCCCCTCAACATTATAAACAAAGTCAACTATAAGAATGAATAAACAGTGCAATGCTCAGGGATTGACAAAATCCCTACATAGATCCTATAGTATAGAAATTATAGATAGTAACACTGACTGTATAGTTGCTTGCCTCAATCTAGAATATATAAGAAATAACTACAATACTTGTAACCATTAAACTATCAGTAAAGAGAGAAGCTTAATCTCTTTTTAAATTTTACCTACAAATCATTCACTGAAAAAAGAAGAACTATTTGTCAGTTTTTTCTTTTTATTTTTAAGATGATTCAATTGATAAGAAATGTTAACTCTATAAAAACTTCTAAATCTTGCATGCAGAAAAAAGTTCCTTCATATTTTTATTATTATAAAAAGGCTTGTTAACCTTCCATACTTCTGCCTTAACAAATTTACTACAGTTCAGAATTAGAAACTTAAAATTCTCCTTGATAGGAATTTATAAAACATCCCAGATGATGTTATATATTCATTCAGTATTCATATTATATGGCTTTTAAATTTTCTCTCTACTCACATAGCCCTAGAATATTTTGACTGTATTCTCTACAGAGGGGTAAGACAACACCTCACCCCCTACAAAAAGGAGTGTCCTGGTATGGATATCTCTGACTTTGCACCAAGTTAAATTTGACATGGAGTTATTTTATTTTTACGAATCATAATTCATACATGGCTATTACAAAAAATGCTTGGTCCCATCAGCATTCCATTTTTGGAGAGCCTCAGATGCCGAGCAATAAACTCCACCCTGATTAGCAGGTATTGCCTGGGGAAAAAAGCCTCCTGGAACTAAGCTAATATTTTCTCACCCACCTGGCAGAATTGCCTCTGTGCCATGTAAAGATCACACTAAACTTTTTCTGTTAGTGAGATCTAGGAAGTCTGGGATACTTTTTCATTGCTATGACTCTCATCTCCACTCAGGAGTGGTAGCACCTGTTAGAGTTCTATCTGTGGCTCAAATATGATTATTATTTGTTGTTGAAACCATAAAACTGTGCAAATAAATCACTGTTATTAAACCGAAACAATTACTTGAAATCATACAACTGTGTACAAATTATTTTTCAGGAATACTTGATATCATACATCTGTGAGCAAAAAACTCTTAAAAACTACAGAAAAAAATGTCAGTATAAATAACCAATGGCTGCAATTCTCTAACCTAAATAACCCTGTATGGATTGATATACCATTAAAATAGATTCATTTATTAATTTACACACACACACACTAAATTGTTGCCTAATGATGAAAATATTTTTTTAAAAAGCATTTGATTTATGAAATAAATAATTTTTAAACATATCCATATGCTGTTCATCCAATGGTGACTAATTTTTCACAGAGACCAAACCTTATACAATGAAAATTTTAGAATTATATGCAAATCCATTAAATCTGAGGGGTCAGATTAAGTACACGGAGCAGGGTTGTCCAGTTATGCCTTGTGATTTCTTGTCTGGTCTGCAAGCCAATGTTGCACTCTCAGAACTTCATCTGTTTAGGCCTGTGAATGAGGCATCGCAGAAGATAATGGTTCTCCAATGATGATGGGATGAAAGAGGTAACTTGTACATGGCTAGGAAGTTTTAACAATGTGTATATACAGGATGTCTCAAAATAGATGCAACCCATTAATATGATAATGACTTATTACTGAGACAAGCACAATGGCCGTCATTTGGAAAATACTATGTAAAAAAAAATGTATCCTTTGAGCTAGAGATATCAAATCAATGTTTGTTTTTTTTTAATTATCATATCAGCTTCCAGGACATGCAATCTTTTTTTGAGTTTCTTGTCTCAGTAATAAATCATTATCATATTAATGGGTTGCATCTATTTTGAGACAGTTTTGAATGATTTTGTCTCCAAATAAGTAGTGACACTAAATATTTTTCACTCTCTAGTCCAAGGCATTGTGATCAAGAATTAATAGTTGTCATAGTATACTATTTTCAAATCTGAAACAAAAAGAACACATTATTATTATCAGTAGAGTTATTGAGATAACCAATGTTAGCAGTCATATGGGTTTCATGTATATTGAGACACACTATATATGTCCTCATTCAAAGGTGGAATATTACTATAGAGAACCAAGGAGACAATGTTAAAAATTAGATTGGAAATCTGGTGTTTATTTTTTTTTACTTTTGAAGTTAAAAAAGAATGGACATTAATTTTTATCAGTTGTCTGATTTGATGCCCTGATGACTCGTGTTAGATTATTGAATGTCTATCTTTTTTGCCAACAATTATCATCATTGAGTCATGCTGATTGAGTTCCCTGACTCTCTCTCTCTCTCTCTCTCCTGCCATCTTTCCCTATCATCCATCACTCTTGGCAGGTCTTCTAGATGGCATCCTGTGTCTGCAGAGACTTCATGCATGTAAGTCTTTGCTGGTTCTCTAATACTAGCACATCCATGTGCAGGGATTCATAAGAGAATGTCATTACAAGTTTTTCCTTACTTCCCCAACAGTGCCCAGCATGTGTTTGTCTTACTTAACTGGTTTTTGAGATGGGAGGTAAGTGGCCATACAACTGCTTTTTTGAGGGGTGCTATTTCGGGATTTGTTCAAAACAGCATGTAGTAAACTTGTGTCATTCCAATCTAGCTTTTTCTCCATGCATTTCATTAGCATCCAAACAATAGTAAAGACGCAGCTGCTGCTTGGAAAAAATCTCATTTTATTTTATCAGTGAGATCAGACTTCCATATCATCAATAACCTGAAAATGGTAGAACATGTTGACATCATTTCAGTAGATGAGATATTATTGCTGAGGTATATGAACTTGTCTACTAATTTCAGAGTCTTGCCACTCAAAGTGGTGATGGCTCCTTCTTGTTTAAAACACATGAACTCTGGTTTTCTTTTTTTTTTTTTCTTTTTTTTTTTTTTCTTTTTTTTTTTTTCTTTTTTTTTTTTTGCATTCACATAGAAGCCAATGCCTCCTGCTGCTTGTGGGGATTCAGCTTGGGCAAGTGTATTTGCAACAAGCTTTAGATCATCTGTGTAGTCTGCATCCATCATACTTTCTGCAGGATATTGTCTGCTCCTTGCTTTTTTTTAGTGTGAAACCATTTTTTTTTTAAATTAGATATATTGACATTTGAAATATGAAAATCTTGGCAGATTGTAAATGTACGTGGCACTAATGCATCTCCTTGTAAGACTTCTACGACAATGTTGAAGAAGTCAGTGTTGCCATCAGATAAAGAAACCATTGCTTTCATGCTTTTGTGAAATATCATCAAGCAGGGTTAGTTTCTTTCCAGAAACCATATGCTAAAAGTATTTGTTACATCTTTCCTCTTTGCATAGAATCAAATGCCTCAGAGAAATCTCTGAAAAATAAAATTGCCTCAAAGTTTTTTGCACGTTTTTCTTCTTATATATGATTGATTTGTTTGAACATAATCTCCACAAGTATTAAAAGTATTTAATCTACAAGTATTAAAAAAATTATCTGCTTGTGGAAGGTTTAATAATAATTGGTCTTACAGTTTTTTTAGTTTCAAATACAAATTACTTGCAAGCAATTATATGGTTTCAAGTAACTAATAATAACGAACCTTAATAAACAATTATAGCTTTAAGTAACAATTTTTAAATCAAATAATTTACACACAGTTATATGGTAGCAAGTATTCCTATCTAATACAAATAATTTTTACTTGTCTAAATTTCTGAGATGAAGCTTCATAATTTTTATCACTTTGAATATTTGGACTATTGACTTCATCTTCATTGTTATACTCCCAACATTTCAGCTATGGCCTTCGTCAGATGTTTCAGGCTATGCAGAACCCTGATCTGAACCCTTTATTTCAACGACAGGGGTAGACTGTTCCAATTCTGTTAACCATGACTAGTTACGAGTGTTAAGTTAGAGTAAGTAGTCCTTGTTATTCTTCACCTGTTGTTGGGATTGAACCTGCAACCGCCAGATAATTTCCCGCAGAAGCACTTTCCAACCAAACACCTTATCCACTGTTCCATGTGTCCTTGCCAGGCAATTCCGTGTGAATTTTTGGGACTTATAAACCTAATGTCTCCTTCAACCCTTAAGATATTCTTCTCTACTATTATATCCAAAAAAAATCGGATGTGATATTAGAGAGGGGTATCTCATGATTTGATGGAGACATTAGTTTTATAAGTCCCAAAAATTCACTATGAATTAAGAAAGGCCGGAATCTATTTATTGTCCCCCACCCCCAGTTATAGGTAAACATGTGGGCAGATAGGGTCCTTTAGTTTTGGTAAGGAAACCAATCAAAGAAAAGGAAAACTCTGAATTTAAACCAACTTAAAGATTGAACTTTTGTCATATCCTACCAATAGCTGAAGCTTTGGGTAAATATATACCTTTGAGATGAATTTTCAATTCAGAAAATAAGAAAAAGTTACACAAAGCTAAGTCTGGTGAATATAGCTGCACTTGCATGATCCTGTGTTTCACCAAAAATTGGCTTTATGATTTTTTTCATATTGGTATTGACTCTTCTAAATGAAATCTAAACATCATCATCACTTTATTATATAAGTTGTTCAACAGCACTCACATATTTTCATTTAAATTAATTTTTAAAAAATCAAAGCTTTCCTTTCAATACTTTTTATTACAGCATATATATAGATTGATTGATTGATTTTAACAGCATGTCAACCTGTCTGGTGTTATTTTATGCCTAGAGGTTAGGGAATTGTGTACATTGTGAGTTTACATCATCATTTTAGTGCAGCTGTTTAAAAGTCTATTTACTTTGTAATATTTTGTTTTAACGATATATCGAAATCCTCTAAGGTTTTTTAATACCATAAATTACAACATATAAGTCAACTTTTTAAGCCTGAGAAGCTCTCTAAAAAACCTAGGGGTTGACATATGGCTGGGGTGAAATTTAAACCTTTACCGCTGGTTGACTACTTTATGATGAAGATTTGAATCTTAGCCCTTCCATATAAGATGGCCTCTAATTTTTTAAAGATTTTTTCGGACTTAAAAGATTGATGTATATGCCACAATTTATGCTAATATCTTTATATGGTACTGTTTATGTTTACGTCTATAGTTTTTGGCTGAATTACATTTCTCTCAAGAAGGACAGAGTGTCGTACATGTCAACATTTTCAAATTGGTCTTTCATATTGTTTTCAGTAAAAAACATTTTCTAATGAGAGCTAAATCTCTGCATTTTATGAGAAAACATTCAACAGTGTTGGGTGTTTGACATGCTGTACACTGTGCTTGTTCCTTTTAAGTGTAAAGGAATATGTAAGTTTTGTGTTACCAGTATGAAACCAGGATATAGTGACTTGTTCCTTTCTGGACTTTCTGAAAAGTGGTTTCCATTCTATTAATGTAGATAAGTCAGTATATGTAATTTTTACTTTGTTAAGGGCCATACTTAAAGCTTATTTGGCTACTGAGTAAGCTATTTCTTTTCCCTCTTTTCAAATGTGGCATATATATATATATATATATATATATATATATATATATATATATATAAAGTTGGCGACCATAGTTGAGGGTGACCCAAAGGCTCCCTTTTTGATAGCTACAATACCAAGATGTAGGTGAAGGCACTACTCCTTTCCCTGGATTGCTCCACTTTACCCTTGATCCCTACCTCATAATGCTGAGTGTAAAGCAAGGAGGAATCAAATACTATTTTTTGAGTCTTTGGTATGACTCAACCTGGGATTGAACTCAGATCTCCTTGGCCATTGGTGAACAAGAGAAAGAGAGTGGAGCAGAAATAAATCATTCAGTAACAACAGGATGAATTGTATTGTGTAATATTATCAGTAAATATTTGTAACAATGATTCTTTTTTCATCTCTGGTATTTTTTACTTGACTTGTATATCAGCAGTTAATTAGGTTAGTGGATCAAGAAATTGTTGAATTCATCCTAGGGTGAGTGATTAATTCAACCCAGATGAAAACATTTCAGTTTTCAAGCTGTTACATAATTCTTTTGTTAAAGTTGTATTAAAATTTTTTATATTTACTCTTAATGTCACAACTTAAAAACCAATCAAATATTGTATGAAGATGTTTGATTTCTTGATATTTAGTTTATAAAATGGAATTCTATATTTCAAGGATTGGAAATTCTGATTTGTATTTACATATTCTGGAATTACTTTAAAATGACGTCAATAATTTACTTGTAAAATTCTTGCTTTCCGGAAGCTTCTCTTTATATTCAATTAGTTTCTAGCATACAAATAGTTTGCTTTATCCCCTAATTGATTTACACCATATTGGTGGGGTTAAGAATACACTGAGTTTATCCCCTGCAGAGTGGTAAGAAAATGGTATCTTTGGTATGATGCTAAGCTGCGTCTGGTGGTGAGCTATGAGGAGTGTGGAATACTCTTTCATTGCCTTTACTTCCAGTTTGACTCTGGCCCACGGTGAGAGTACCTGTTAGGGTTCCATCTATAGGCCAAATAGATCAGTCTAAAAATCCTTTGTATTAGATAGGAATACTTGAAACTATACAACTGTGTGCAAATTATTTATATTAAGAATACTTGATATCATATAACTGTTTGAAAAAACTCTTAAACAACTAGAAAAAATATAAATGTACAATGTATGCAATTCCCTAACATCTATGAGGCTGTAGAATACACCGACTGCATCTCTGCAAAGGGGTAAGACTCCCCCCCCCAACTAGAGTCCAAGATATGACATTAAACAATATGAAATCTGATGGTGAGACAACAGTAATGCTGGAGCTTTTTGGAATGTGTGGTACTCCTTCATTCCCATTACTCCCAGGTCCACTCTGGTTCAGAATGGTAGCACCTGATAGGGTCCTATCTATGGGTCAAATTGAACTGTTTGACACTTAAACTGAGTGCAAACAAATGACTTAGGCTAAGTTGAATTGTTGTTACATAGCCATGATGCGAATATGTAAAAATATATGTAAAAAACATTCATAATGTTCACTTGAAATTGGTTCAGGTACGAAATTTTTATTTACCTTTTTGAGTTTAAGGTTTTCCGACATGAGGAGAGAGAGACAATTTCTTTCTATGCTGACCATTCGTACATCGTCAGCTCTCAACTCACTGACTCAACCAACACACAATGCATTTCGTAGACCCCAAGTGGTCTCGCCTCGGGGAGCTCCGAAAATCAACTCGCTTCATCCAAGTCCAAATCTCGACTCACTGTTTCTTTTCAAATCCCAAAATCCTCAGCCCATCGCTTCCAGGCATGACATCATTCACATCCACATTTCCTATCTGGTGTTTTTATTGTGACATCTGTGATTGTCACATCCTCCCCGCGTGCACGTGAACACCTGCACTCAATGTGTGCACCTAACTAACCCATGCACTAAGCCGAAAGGTTCTCAAACTAACTAAACCGAAAGGTAAGATATATAAAACGAAAAATGATAATATAAAAGAAAAATCCCTCCGCAATTATATAACATTGTTAGTGATACATAACAATACTTGGAACCATTTAACTGTGTGAAAACAAATGAGTAATGTTTAATAGTATTCTAAGTGTTAGCCATAATTGAAACGATTGAACTGTGTAGAAACAATGGCAGTGATAGTGTGCCAAGAAATTTGTTTGAACTCATTTAAAAATGAAATCACCAACAAACAGTTCACTTACAAATTATATTTGTATATCCATTAAAATGTGTGCAAACAATTGACGGATGTTAAATTGTTACTGTTATAGCAAATAATGGAAATCATTTAACTGTTTACAAATCATATATATAGTTGATATATATGTATGAACAAGATTTAGTATAAAATAACACCTACAGTGGTTGATATGCCATAAAGGAGGTGCCCGTGGTAGAATGATTATCGTCATAGGAAATGGACATAGCGACACAAGT
The DNA here is from genome assembly GCA_963585895.1 of Sepioteuthis lessoniana. Classification (NCBI taxonomy): domain Eukaryota; kingdom Metazoa; phylum Mollusca; class Cephalopoda; order Myopsida; family Loliginidae; genus Sepioteuthis; species Sepioteuthis lessoniana. The sequence continues at coordinate 6,753,859 of OY757930.1, forward strand.
TCAAACCCTGGACAAGACTAATTGCATTTCACATAGCACTAATGCCCTTGGGAAAGGTATGAATCCAATTATTCTCCTTCCAGCTATGGGTAAATAGTAGGGCAGACTAGGTTCTTTAGCCTTGGTGAGGCAACTAGTCTAGGAGAAGGAAAACTCTGAATTTAAACCTGTTAAACTCCGCTTAAAAACTGACCTTTTGTCATATCCTGCCCAAGTGGAGGGGTTGGTAAATATGGATATGCAATAAAACCAAACCTAACCTGAAACTTTTTAACTGCTCGCTTCTGGTCCTGTCTCTGTTTCTTTTTCTCTCTCTCTCTCTCTTACTTGCCACATCAGTACACTGGTTTGCACAATTCTGCTGTGAAGTGATAAATGCCCCTCCCCACAATGCTTCTTTTATACCGGTTCTGGTTGACCAAAATTTGCATATGTCACAAACCCCGTCCCACCAGAAACAAGACACGTGACCGACAAATTGCACTCCCAACGACGCTCATGCTTCCGTTTTTCTATATTTCCGATACTCTACACGCAAGACACATTCACGCCATTTTCAAACTTTGAGAGAGGCCATTTTGCTCGTCACTTATTGTTTCTTTCTTTCGGTGTTGCTATGAAAGGAATTCAATTCACACAGTTTCATTGTCTCATTCCATTTCTCTCGTTCACTCAGCTCACCACCTGTTTTTTTACGTACAAATGCATTTATCTTGTCTCTTTCCTTCTATTATGTTCAGTGTTTGTGAATATACTAATGTTAATATTGGTTCTTAGGGAGTGAGAACTTGACTAAATATCATCGTTGACTCCAATCATATCAAAAGTGTGATCAAAAGGTGTTGAGATTAAAGCTTAATATTTTTTTTAATGAAGATCTGTGCTTGGCTGAGCAACTTAAATAAAGTGATGATTCCTAAACAACTCAGTGCAAATTCTCAATATGTTTTGAACATCAGTTTTTTTGTGAAACACAGAATTATGTAAGTGAAGCATTCTCCATTGTCACAAGATAACCTTGCTCCATGCAACTCTTTCTTGTTTGCTAAACTAAAAATTCATCTTAAAGGTAAGATTTGAGGTTGTGGAGTATATTAAAAGAATTTGACTGCAGTTTCACTCCATATAAAACAAAGTGGAAAACAAACTGGAATAAATTTGTTAATGCCAAGGGACTATTTTGGAAAAATTAATGTTTATTTCATTGCTCATTTCAGTCTTGGTAAGTACAACTTTAGTCTTAATACTTTTTGAACACACCATATATATCTAAATAAAAAACTAAGTTGTTAACCATAATCAAGGGTGACCTGAAGCCCCACTTTTCAATTGCTACTATACCAGTGTGTAGTAGAGGGCACTAATCTTTTCTCTGGATTGCTTCACTTTACTCTTGATACATACCTTATAGTGCTAAGTGTTAAGCAAGGAGGTATCAAGTACCATTTTTTTAGTCTTTGGTTTGATTCAACCTGGGATCAAACCACAGTCTCCCAAGCCATTGGCAAACACTACCCACAAGGCCAATTGCAGGAACAATGCTGCTGAATTCATTACATTGGAAAGTCAGAATGGCCATATTACTTTAGACTAAATAACTACAGTTACAGAATCACATCTTTGAATTACAACAAACTAATACTTGTAGAACAACATTTCCACTCAAATGATTGTAACTGTGATGTAAAGTTCATCATCAGAAAAAGGATTTTAAAAAAAGCAACCTACATTGGACAATATTACTGTGATCATAGAAACACCCAAATGTTGATGCTTAAAGTGTCTCCAAATGCTTACTCCAAATGGCTTTAACATCAAAGTTAAATGCTTTGAAATAGGATGGACAGATTTGGGGTGAGACATAAACATCTAAATAAACAAATACCTGTCTAAGTAGTCACTGATAATTTGAAACACATCTTAACTTATATCTCTCAAATGTAGAGCTCAGTATCAGGTTTCTACAATAGCAGAGATCATATAAAGGTCAATTGACAACAGTTGGTACCAAAAAATAATTTACATTCAGTAAATGGTTATGCTACATCACCAGTTCATTTTTCATAGCTTCTTTTATTGCATTCAACTCTTTTAAAAATTATTTTAAAAACTCTAAAAATGTTTCCTTTACAAAAACTTTTTTTTCTTACTATGAACTAAAATTAAAACAATAAAAAAAAAATGAATAACACAAAAGAAATATTCTGATTGTTTCTTATCACTTTCATTCATTTTTTTATATGATTTATAAGTATATAAATTACTTACCAATAAAGAAGTTTATTTAAGTTGGTTGAATTCTGTGATTGAATTGGTTATGGTACCATCCATGTAAGGTTTACTCCCAATATATAGAATGCTAGTTCAAGTTCTGTCAAAAGCTACTTTGATATTCCAATAGTAAAAGAGAAATGGACTTACCCCCGGAAAAATGTGCTCGTGTGTGCCTGGCATACAAAGCTAGTAAAAAATTATTAATTATAAAAATATTTAATTTTATAATTTAAATAATAAAACTTTTTTCTCTATTTTTTCCACAGGTAATATGTCCAATCCAAGTAATAAAGTCCCTACCATGACAACCCTGGAACAAAAGACCTTTTTCCATGTACGGATGTATGAAATATTATTTATCTCTGCCTTCTTCTGTTTCATCTTCTCTCTCTATCACAATGTCATTGTTTTATGGATAGTTCTCTTTGGCAGCCTCTACATGGCTTATCGTAAGCTCATGTCTAACACAGAAAATCTTCCTGTCGATCAAAAGGCTGTGTTTATCACAGGCTGTGACTCTGGTAAGTTTTAAATGAAAAGGATTAATATTATTTTTTCTTCAAATTAATGTATTTGACAGTTTATAAGATGTATTTTTTTCATAAATGTCCCAGAAAATCACCTTTATCTTATAAGGTCAACGGTCAACTTTGGGTTTGTGAGTAGTGGTGTTCTCGTGTAGCAATCTCCTTTAAATGAAACCACAAATGTAAACAAAGTGATGTTCACTTGTACACCAACAACAGCAACTCAATCTGTTACCCCTCTGACAATGTCACTACCAACTCCATATTTGTTTATGTCTCAAAGCAGGACTTGAGTTTCTGTGAAGGTCCAGTTCTGGTTGATCTCAGCAAATATTAAGGTTTTTAAATGTAAAATAGGGTGTTTTTATAAGGATTTGAATACATATGAAACTTTAAAATGACCTGATTGTGGGTAGAGCTACTAATGTCAGACAAAAATGTTTCATCTGACATTTGTAGTTTTACTTAATTTTTATAAATGCGTGCTCGAATTCAGGTGTGTCTTATAAGTCTATGCATCGTATAAGCTGTTAAATATTGTATGCATACCATTTGCGGATTGGACCAGTGTATCAATTAATAAAGCAATACTACCTTGAATGATATCTATATTGAATATATGAAATTTTATATATATATATATATATATATATATATATATATATGTCTTAAGTTGATATCTTTGTTGCACCAAAAAGAAGCTTCTAAGTTATTTTTTCTGTGCAAAGTTTCTAATTTCATTATGCTATGACAATATGATCTCTTCTTGAATAGATACTCAAAAATTAAATCCAATGTCAGCTGGGGGTAGGATATGCTGTGTCCCATTAAAAGGAGTGAGATCTCTGCAAAAAGGAGTGTTCTGGGTATGATGACACTGAACTGATTCTGTTATTTGAGGCTCCAGTTCTCAAGCTCTGAGGAGTGTGGAGTACTTCATTGCCCTTTCTCTCAGGTCCACTCAGACCAAATAGTACCTATTAGGGTTCCATCGATTGATCAAATAGATTTTTTTGCAAATCTGTATAGATTATTTGTATTAGATATAAGCATTTGAAACCTTACAACTGTGTGCAAATTATTTGTATTAAATTGGAATACTAGGTATTGTATAACTGTGTGCAAAAAATGTAAATATAAAAATACAATGTATGTGATTCCTTAACCTCTTGGCATTTTATAACCCCAGACAGGTTGACATGCTGTTAAAATCCATCAATCAACCAATCTAGAATGAGCTGATAAAGCATCAATCTTTGAACCATGTCAGTCTATCAAGTAATAAAACTGTGTAAAAAAAATGTTTTTATCAACTTCATTGCAAATCAACATTATCTTTTAGAAGCAACACAGTGACAAAGAGATTGTTCTCACAACTGGAAGTCTTCAAGTGGCACCTCATTCACTTGGTTTATCCGGATTTGTTATTTTTTTTAAACAAAAGCCACAATGGCTCTGATCAAGAGGGTAAGGTAGTTGTGGTACCAAAAAAAAACTTTGTTCAAAGAGTGTGTGTTTATTTTTTCAAGTTGGTAATTCTGATTAAAGATCATTTGTGAGTTGGGGCTGCAGAATATACTGCATCTCTGCAGAGGAGTAAAACTCCCCCAACAAGTATCCTAGATATGACACTAAACAATCTGATAGCCAGCCTCCAGTAATGCTGGAGCCTTAGGGAATGAGAGTACCCCCTTTAATACCATCACTCCCTGGTCCACTTTGACCCAGAGTGGTAGCACCGGATAGAGTCCTATCTATGGTTCAAATTGAACTGTGTACTTATGCTTAATTGAATTGTTTGATATAGAACTGTTATAACATCTAAACCGCATACTTATGCTAAACTAAATTATTTGAAATAGAACTTTGATCATTTTATTGTGTGCAAACAAATCACTGATGTTTAATTGAATTGTTTTTGATACATAGCATTACTTGGAACCATTTAACTTTGTTGACATGCTAAGCTAAATTGTTTGAAATTGAACTGTTTGATTGTTTAACTGTGTGTAAGCAAAAAACTGTATTTAAACCAATAGCTGTGTGTAAACAAAAGACTTTACTTATGCTAAACTGAATTGTTTGAAATTAAGTGAAACCATTTAACTGTGTGCCAAAAAACGAGCCCAGGCTTGTTTGAAAATGTTATCTTCAAAATGTGCTTAGAAAACATATATTAAATATACATATAAAAGGGATTTGGCATTAAATAACCTATAATGGTTGATATACCATAAAACCAAAGCAAAAAATGATTTGGTCAATTTTATTTCATCACCAGTCATTCCCGACATGAATCAAATTTGATGAGAATCTTCATTTTTGTCACATGAAATGACTCATCAATAAGAACAGGTTTTATGTTTCACAGCCTCTGAGCCATCCAAAAATATCTTATGCTCCCTAAAAACTCTTGTCTCAAATAGAACTTGAATGCCAAAACTTGTATTAACTTGCTAAATGTGTTTTTTCTCATTGTCTTGCAGTCTGACATAAAATTTGATCTGGTGTTCTATTTTTGTGACAAACTTAAACACAATCCAAAATTATTCAGTTGAACATGACTTCTGAGAAGCAAATTTAATATTTTCTTATAAATTCAAGATCAACATTGATGTACTAATCTTTAATCATTTTTACCAATCTGAAATCTTTAAAAATTAGTCTTTACTGTCTAGACAAGTTTTTCAACCTTTTTTACCTTTGTGAAACCCTTGAAATAGTTTTCACGTCTCAGGGAACACTTGCATAAAAATTATCATTTACCATAATCAATATCTGTCTGTTTAATATTTTTATTGTTGTTCTTGTGTTCAGGAAACACCTGTTGTAAAATAATTAGTGTGATAATTATACTAATTATTTTATTTCATTGAAAATTGTTTTATATCTACAGTTACACCTTTGGGAAATACTGGTTTAAACCAAACTTTTACATATACTGGTCTAGACCAACATTGTATAAATACTGGTCTAGACCAACTGTGTACAAATACTGGTCTAGACCAACGTTGTATAGCCATCAAAGCACTGAAATGATTTTCTTCTTTGGGTGATTCTAGTCTGATGTACTGAGTTTAAATTCAACTTGTTGGTTATATTACATTTTTAGAGGAAGTATTTTTCCCTTTTCTATTTTTTCCTTGGTCATATTCTAAGACTCCCCATCATAACTAATTATATGGTATCAAGTATTCTTATCTAATACAAATGATTTTCAAACAGATCTTTTTGGTCCATAGATGGGACTCTAACAGGTACAACCACGCTGGGTCAAAGTGGACCCAGGAGTAATGGCAATGAAGGGGTACTCTACACTCCTCAGCTCTCCAGAATTGGAGTTTTGCTGTCAGACATACTTTAGTGTCATACCCAGGACCTCCCTCCGCATTTTTTTTCCTGGACAGCTCTTATTTTGTAGTGTTAGCACATCACTTAATAAGTCCCAGGCCAGCTATATAGATGGTGACACTAATAAAAATCCATATAATTTTAAAAAGTGCTAATTGGCCTAAGGTGTAGAGTGTTCACCAATGGTCCGGGAGACCAGGGTTCAATCCCAGGTTGAGTCATACCAAAGACTCAAAAAATGCTACTTGATGACGTCTTGCTTAACACTCAGCTTTATAAGGTACAGATCAAGGGTAAAGTGGAACAATCTAGGGAATAAAGTAGCGCCCTACCCTATACCTCAGTGTAATAGCTATGGAAAAGGGAGCCTTCAGGTCACCCTCAACTGTTGCTCCATCAGAAACAATGGTTAACAGGTAATATGCTGACTTTAAAGGTGGTTGTACAGACACAAATGATGCTAAAAATTCAGGTTGCCCAAATTCGGCAGTTGTCTCGGAAAACACCAAAAAACTCCACAAACTCGTTTTGGCTGATCATAAATAAGTTGAGTGAGATAGCAGAGAGGTTAAAGATATCAGAAAGCAGTGTGTTCACCATTTTGCATGAACATTTGTCAATGAGAAAGCTGTGTTCAAAGTAGGTTCTCATTTGCTCACAGTTGATCAAAAACAACGTGTTGATAATTCAGAGCATTGTTTGCAACTGTTTCAACACAGCAAAAAAAGAGTTTTTGTGTAAATATATGACAATGGATGAAACATGGATCCACCAGTTCACTCCGGAGTCAAATCGGCAGTCAGCTGAGTGGACAGCAGCAGGTGAAAGCCATCTAAAGTGACCAAAGATGCAAACATCAGCAGGCAAGGTTTTGGCCTCCGTATTTTGGGATGCACAAAGAATTTTGTTCATTGATTACCTTGAGAAAGGAAGAACTATCAATAATGAATATTATATAGCATTATTGGTGTGTTAGAAGGAAGAAATCGCCAAAAAATGGCCACAAATGAAAAAGAAAAAAGTGCTCTTTCACCAAGACAATACACACTGTGTCACAAGTTGATTGCAACAATGACAAAACTTTATGAATTTCACTTCGAATTGCTTTTGTACCCACCCTATTCTCCAGATCTGTCCCCCAGCGACTACTTGCTCTTTACTAACCTCAAAAGAATGCTCCAGGGAAAGAGATTTGACTCCAATGAAGTGAAATCAGAAACTGAGATGTATTTTGAGGCCAAAGACAAATCGTTCTACAAAAAAGGCATCGAATTGTTAGAGAAGAATTGGAATCAGTGTATCACCCTAGAAAGAGACTATGTTAATGAATAAAGTTGAATTTTGCTTAAAAGTTGTTGTTTTATTAGTTAGGCCCAGGATTTTTTGAGTGATGTGTTATATTGGAGTGGAGAATAAATTTCACCATTGAAAATCTCTACCTCTTGAATATGGCTACCTAAATGGGAAGGCTCTCTAATTGATTCAAACACTAAGTCATCTCTTTATTTTTTTTTTTTTTTTTTTGCCTTCCCCACTAAATGAACTTTCAATCAATCAGCACTCACTCCTATACAAAACCTATCTTGTTCAGCTTCCTCTCTGGGAAGGATGACCTATAACCTCCACTCATACTCAGTTTCCACAAATGTTGACCTCGAGGTCATATGTGCATTGTAATACTTATGTTATTTATGATGCATTATATCGCACAAATATCAAATTAAAATGCTACTCTAAATTTTCCCCTGCCCTTTTTTTTATTTTTTTCGTTTTTGATTTGGTTATTGCTTTTTCTAGTTTCTAAGATTTTTAATTAGTTTTCCACTTCTTACATGGGGTAACAAGTGTCTTTGATACAGCACCTAGAATACAACACTTCAACAGTTTCTTGTTGCATGGAACGGTTTGTGTGGCTTGGTCGCTTGGCTCATCATGTCGGTCAAGGCCACTGGACATAGGTAACAGGAAGCCACCATCCATGTCATGCGCACTGAGACTGGCACTCCTCAAGCTTCAGGAGGCTGTCCTCCAAGGCTCTAACCCTCTCCAGAGGGGCTAGGTTTATTGCCTGGTGCCTAAAGGGCCTCTTTTTAGATTAATGCTGATGTGCCCTGAGGCATTTTTGTGAATGCCGAGCGCCCAGACCCATCTTTAAAAAGACTTGTGCTGCACTCATCCAGTTGGTGGAATGTACAACGAATACCTACACTTCAAGAGTTTTGATGGAGGGAAAAGTATCTTTTCTGTCCTTTAAGTTACTTTAAACATAAAAACCCAGATTATGATCAGATAAAGTTCTTGGCCAAACCATAAAGTATACATTATATTTCACATATTCATCTCAAAGTTCAATATATTTGGTATGTCTTTAACCTTTCTAAAAATAAATGAATTTGAAAAAATAATAATTTCTTTCGTGGTGGGTCTAAGAACTTATCAGAATCATCTTGTATAATATAGATACTTATCTCTCCAAATGTATAAGTATTTTGTCTTTTCTCATACATATTTTTTGTTTTATATTATTTAGGAATTGGTTATGACCTTGCCAAGTATCTCATTGCCAAAAACTTTAAAGTGTTTGCTGGATGCTTGCATACTGATTCAACAGGAGCATTGGAACTTAAAGATATGAACTGTCCTAATTTACATATCATGGAACTTAATGTCATAGATGAAAACTCCATCAAGCAGTGTGTTAACATCGTGAATGAAATCTGCCGTGAAAAAGGTATAAAAACTTATTTGTGTCTAATTGCTTTTGGTCAGAATCATAAAATTTTGTATTTTAAATTGCACCATAAATTTTTCAATTAATCTATTCTGATAAATATTTCCAGCATTATTTTTAGAAAATCTTTTTGTTAAATGCAGCAAAAATGAGGTAATAATCACAAAAATATGTCAGTACAGTCAATCCTCTAACCCAAATATCTAACTCTATCACACTGTCCACAAGGCAGGAGTTCTTCTTTCAACTGATGGAATCTCAATGTTATATGGCTGTCTCACCTCAAACCCACAGATTATTAGCCAGTATCCAAACAGTATCACTCTTCTGCAAATTAATATGATGACTACCATGCAGATTTTTTTAGCTCTACTTACAGTGGCAGAGTCTCTCTCTCTCTCCCTCTCTCTCACTGTCCACAAGGTAGGAGCTATTCTTTCAACTGATGGAATCTCAATGTTATATGGCTGTCTCACCTCAAACCCACAGACTATTAGCCAATATCCGAACAGTATCACTCTTCAGTGGGTGTGCCTACTAATCTTGAACTACTTCAGTCATATGATATATGCTTTGCAAACTTGCTCTTTCACCAATTCTATGAGTATAGTATATACATAGGGTGATGTAAGATTTTAATTCACTCACTAAATGACGTGGCATTTCATAGAATGGGAAAAGAGTTTCTGAGAAATTCATATGCTAAGTCAGTATACAAGATCTCAATTATGAATAGTTAATTTGAATTATATGCTGAGATGATGACGTCAAATTCATTGGAAAATCAAGACAAGTTCAACATAGTTCAAGTCATATATATATATATATATATATATATATATATATCATCATCATGTTGCGTGCCAGTGCAGATTTCCCTGACCCTCTCCCGCCACCCTTCTCTATCATCCATACTGCAGGTCATCTATAAGGGTGGCTTCTATAGATGAGAATAAAAACAACCATTAAAAGATTACCATGATCCACAAGCAATATATATATATATATATATATATATATATATTTTACTCCTTGAAAGTTATTCACACCAGGGTTAGCTGATGGTCTTTCTCTGGAGTTTGAGTGACAGCAAGTCTCCAGGATTTTTAGTATTTTGGCCAATCTTAATAATGTTGTAGTCTTGAGGGTCCCCTCTTGTCCTTTGATTTCTAAGTCTTCCAGTCTCTTTATCAAGTCTTTGAGGATTGTTCCAAGTTCACCAATTACAATTGGTATAACCACCACCTTCATGTTTCATAGTTTTTTTGTTCTCTAGCAAGGTCTAGGTACTTATCTATCTTTTCTTTTCCTTTTCTTTGTACTCTGTGGTCTGCCAGTTCAGCAAAGTTTGCTATTCAGCAGGTTCTCCTTTTTGTTTTTTTTATTATCGTCATTATTATCAATATGATGATAAAAAAAGACACCATCACACACTAGTAGAAAATACAAGTATAACACCCTGAAGAAAAATGTTAATCTAAATCTCAGTACATTATGTCCATAGGGTGTGTAGTGTTGATACACCCTTTATTTTGGAATCTGTGTACATGTTGATCTGTATATGTGATCATTTACTCTACCCTATCTATTACGTATAAGTTTAATCTCAATTAAAACACATATTCATCAAGTTATTTCAATTCTATTTTCTGTCTGTAAAAAAGATATTAATCAAACTCTTTAAATATTCTAGGAATTTAAGAAAAGTTTGCCTCAGAAGTGACATAGGTAGATTATTAAAAAAAAGAAAAATGGGAAAATTATTGTCAATTTTATTCAAACTAGTTTTTAAGCTGTTCTGTATGAATAACATCTGCGTGTGTGTGTTTATAATTAAAAAAATGTAACACATCTTTCAAGGGAATTTTCTTCCTCCAGATTATACTAGGGTGAGTCAAAAGTTTTGCAATATATTGGTATATACTAGTTTGCAGTCCATATATCAAGTGACCAAAGTAGTTCAAGCTGTCGGAGAGTACCTACTGTGAGTGGTTGTATGGTGTACTCATATGGGAGAATACGTGCTGTTGGTGGTAGTATTGTTGTAGATGGTTACTCATATGGGAGGATACGTGCTGTTGGTGGTAGTATTGTTGTAGATGGTTACTCATATGGGAGGATACGTGCTGTTGGTGGTAGTATTGTTGTAGATGGTTACTCATATGGGAGGATACCTGCTGAATGTGCAATATAATCTGATTCAAGAATTAATGTTTTACTAGTTTGAACTGGACTATAATGTCATTGAAGTAATCAAAAACATTTGTTGTGCCAAAAAGTTTTGTTTTTATTACACACTAACCTTGATTTTACTGGACAATTGACTTCTTTTCTTTTTCTAGTGAAAACTGAGATGTGTATATATAGATATATACTTTAACTTTAGTAATTCTATTTATCAAGTATTCCTATATAATATAAATAATTTGCACACCACTATATCTTTTCAAATTACCGATAATGATAATCCATTGTAAATTGACCCATAGATAGGACACTAACAGGTACTACCAATCCAAGTCAGAGTGGACCTAGGAGTAATGGCAGTGAAGGAGTACCCCACATTTCTCAAAGCTCCATACTGGAGCCTTACCATCAGATGCAATTTATCGTCATACCCAAAATGCTTGTTGAGAAGGTGCTTTTTCCTAATTGCAGAGGGGTAGTCAACATATTCATCAGACCAAGTCATCAGAGCATTTTTATTTTTAATCGAAAACTAATCAGACTTGTTTTTATTTTTTAAATGAGCTGTGTCAATACTACTTTAAGGTTGCAACACTTGAATTCTTACACATGTACATACCAATGTTTGCCAATGAGCTAAAACTTATATTCATCAGCTCTGTGCAGATACTGGGTACCATCTAAATGACTTGGGGTCTAATTAGTGGGTCATGTAGAACTGTTCAGACATTTACTAGGGATTGTTTGTGTGCAGATTATTTACATTACATAAGAGTGCTTGATGGGTGTGAAGTATCAGTTCTTAGAGCTATTTACACGTGTACCAAGAAATGATTAATGTTAAATTTAATTATTGGTGTTAGATAGGAATACTTGGATGAAACCATTTAACTGTGTGCAAGCAAATGAGCTCTAGCAACTTGTTTAATGATGAAGTTACTTACAAGCTATTCACTTATAGATAATATATATATATATATATATATATATATATATATATATATATATATATATATAAACTGGATTTGGTGGTAAATAGCCCACAAGAGTTGATATGCTGTAAAACACCAACCAACTTACCAAGAGCAATGGCTGATAGGGACAGCTGGTGAGAGAGATTTAAGGGAATCTATGCTGTTAGTATGCCTTGATGATAGTTAACTTTTTCTTAGAATCAGTGTTACCCATGGAAATATAAATATATTGAAAAAAAAAAAATGAACATGAAAAATTTAAATTATCACCTTTACATTTTTGACATTTTTGTTTATTTTACATATATTCATGAGGAATTATAAAATTTTCATATTCTTATTTTAATCTGCATGATTTATATATTATCATGTTAATGATACCCATGAAATTTCCATTGGACAGATACTATGTTCTAATAGTAAATAGAAGGGTTGATCCATATACAAATGGCTCCATTTTTATACTAGTATTGAATACTCTCTCTCTCTCTCTCTCTCTCTATATATATATATATATATATATATATATATATATATATATATATATGTGTGTGTGTGTATATAACCAGCCTCTCCGCACAAGTTTGAGACAATGCAAGGTCATTTTTAAGCCAAGTTTAACAGGTTTAAATTCAACATTTTCCTTCTCCTAGACTGGTTGCCATACCAAAGTTAAAGAGTCCTGTCTTTATTTTTAATCAAAAGGCCTCAAAGAAAAACTGATTTTAAACTATCTTAAACTGCATAATATACTGTCATTCCCACTTTCCTTGACATAATGTAACAATATTCAATTAGGCTGTTTTCTTTAGCCTTGGCAAACATCTAGTATTGGAGACTGAAAACTTTCAATTCAAATCCCTTATACGCTGCTTAAAAAGATTTACCCTTTGTTGCAGGGGTTCGGTAAGTACATACCTTACTTTTCGGCTACATTGTACTGTCATCCAAACAGCCTGATTAAGTGTTTAATAATGCTGGACTTTTTCTTAACTAAACCAACCTTATTAAATGACAACTCAAGAAATAAGATCTCATGTTAATATTCCAAAAGTAGTTAGATACTTTTATCATATAAACTGTTTATTCATAACCTTCTTTTACGTATATACATTTGACACAAAGTTCTTATCATACATAACTTTTAAAAAAACAGTTACAAAAATAAAATCTCTCAAGGGAGGTAATTCTGTATTGTACTTTTAGAGTTGTTTTCCCTTTAAAGTTATAGTCTGTCTTAAAATAGAAATTATTTGTATTTGCTAGTTTTATACCATCTTATAATTTGACTCTGTTATTAAGACTTAGAATATTATGAGTGTATCTTCTGCAACTGGAGAAAACTCTCCCATTGAAAGTATCCTGGATATTGAAAATATTTAGTATTAGATAAGAATACTTAAAAAGATATAAGTTGGCAACCGTAGTCAAGAAGAACTCGAAGGCTCCCTTTTCAATAGCTACTATACCAAGGTGTAAGGTTGGGCACTACTCCTTTTCCTGAATTGCTCAAATTTACCCTTGATCTGTACCTTATAATGTTAAGCAAGAAGGCATCAAGTACCATTTTTGAGTCTTTGGTATGACTCGACCTGGGATTGAACCCTGGTCGCCCGGACCTAAAAGGATATAACTATGTACAAATTATTTGTCACCAGATAATTGCAAGACATTTTAACCAACCCTTATATCCATTAGACTCTCTTCCCAAAGGAAATCAGTTAATATAATTTTGGAGTCTTTTGAAGCTTTATTTTAAAAGTTTAATATCAGATGTTTTTAACATTCATTATCATGTTCGGTTCCTCCCCATCTGATAATTTCTGTTTGATTTGAATAAATCAATATATAAACAATGATAATTCTTCACTTCAAAAAGTATCAGATTTTTATTGATACTTTTTCTTTAACTGAAATCATTTGTCCTCAGCAGACAATAAAGAAAAAGATAGAAATGGAAGTTTCTTTCTCTTTTTTTTTTTTTTTCTCTTAAAAAAAAAAGAACTAATTAATGAGAGTTCATAAAAGTTTGATCTTAAATCTAATGTTAGAAATAATTATCACAACCTCAAGTAATTGTTATTCATAAATCTCAATCGTTATAGCATGCATATTATTGATTGGGTCAACCAAATTACAAGATGACTTTTTAATCAATAATATTGATTTGAGCAGTTTGTTCATATTTGATTATATCCATGAAAAAAAAATGATTTTTTAAATATTGATCCAGTTTAACAGAAATCTTAATGCGAGAAATAGAGCTAGAAAATTCCTTGAGTCTCATTTCCAGATTCTTTTGGACAGTTTCAAATGCTAGTGTTGCAAGAACTTTCTTCTTTTTTTTATTATTATTATTATTATTATTATAATAAAAATAAAAATAAAGAAGTAACTGCATGAATTTTTTCACCTTTTTTCTTTTTGTTCATAGGTCTTTGGGCTTTGGTAAATAATGCTGGCATTGACAGATTTGGAAGTGTTGAATTCTCTACAATGGAAATGTATGAATATGTGATGAATGTGAATTATTTTGGCACCGTTCGTGTAACCAAGGCATTTCTTCCTCTTATTAGAAAAGCTAAAGGTAAACTTTCTTCTTGCTACTCTTTTCTTTGTTTTAAAAATGTTCTCTGAACATTTCAAACCTCATACACTACCACCAAATCAAGCCTTTTCTTTGAATGGTTGGTTGGTTGGTTTTACAGAATACTAACCCTTTTGGGGTCATTTAATGCCGAATTAAGTCCTTTTGATAAAAGTTTCAAACAATTCAGTTCAGTATAAGTAAAGATTTTTGTTTACACAGTTAAATGTCAAAATAGTTCTAGTGCACAGTTTCAATGTCAAAAAACAGTTCTATTTTAAATAATTCAGTTTATCATAAGTACACAGTTTAGTTCTATTTGACACATACATAGGATGCTATCAGGTGCTGCCACTCCAACTTTGAATTGAAAGGAATCTTCAGAGTTGTTGCCAATTTTGCAAACTTTATTTCATTCTAGCATTATACCCATAAAAATTGATCAGATATTTATGTATGGATAAATTATACAAATATATATTTTAGTATAAATTTATTATTTGCAATAATTCTTTGTGGTTAGCATTTTTTGTAAATAAACTTGATACCCTGGATTTAACTTAGCTGCCATAATCTTCCATCTGTACTTTTAAATTAATTGATTCATTGTTTTATTTAGAATTATATACAGTGTATCAAACAGTATCAAAATATTTGTCACTTTGTAGAGTGCAATGCCAAGAAACTTGTTTCTTGTGTTCTCTAACCACCAGAGGCAGGTAGAATTCATTTTCCTTCTTCATAACAAAGTCTGGTTCCTTTAACAACATTCCTTTCATCACTCCTTCTCACAAACGTCTATGTCAACCAAATGTCACTCTCATACTGGTTTACTTCCAGTACTTGTTGATTCAAGACTGCAATCTGATGTTTTGGAGTCCTTGTATACACTACAAATTATACATATTCATAATAGTTCCATGTAGATATAGAACAAAAGAAATATCCCATGGAACAATTCAAAATGAAGTTCGTTAAACCGACACTCAATCGCAAATGCATAACGAGATTCATGTAATATTCTCATCATGCACGCAGTTATTTTTCAAATCACATTTCACCGTTACACTTCTGAGTCAACATCTAAGCTAAGCTTAGTAGATAATTTATAGGGCCTCAGTGATATATACATTTAAATTCAGTGAGGAGGTGGTAGTGTGCAAATAAAACTGTTGTGAGGAAGGCCCCGAAACAGAGCACATTCTCTTCTGATGACCCTAATACGATTTTTCAATAAGAAAAGGATTAAAGTTAAAATTTTCATTCAACGAAAATAATCCCATTATGTAGAATTGCTCTGTGGAATGTCAGTGGCAAGAGAAGCATCTGTGTCTGTCTGCTCACTTTTTGGCAAGTATCAATTACTTATTAACTAATTTCCTTCTTCATAAACAATGGTAATAATAAAGTCTCAATTGTGTGCATGCATGCAACTCATATTACACATGGCTGCTTACACAAAAAACACAAAATTGTGTGACCTGCAGTTGACCATGGCTGAACACAAGTCATAAGAGAAACCAATCTATTCAATTAAAAGATTATTATTAAGATTTGTTTATTTTATTTACCAAAGCTAAAATAACTAGAAATTATCTGCTTTGAGAAAGCAAACGTGTTTGGAATAAAGTCAATTATTATTTGTTAATGAAAATGATCAATTCAAGTTTTTTACAAGTTGGGTATGACAATGGAAAAAATATAACGATGGACTTAAAAGTTCATTGAATGATGTCATATTTTCTGTTAATGACTTTTAGAACAATGGGATCCAAGCACTGGAACACCAGTGGAAGAAGTGTGTTGACTGCAAGTTGTTGGCCTATTCTATTTAAAGTCCCAACGTTAAGTGTTGTTATATGTTCTATGCTTTTACATTTAAGCAATTTTTGTTTAGGTTTGAGTTCTATTGCTGATTTTTCAAACACTGGAGCCAAAGTTTTAGCCTCACCAGAATGTGTCCCTTGTTTACCCTCACAAAGGGCAATGCAGTTTGGACATATGGTTTTGAATGAGAGTCATGGTAATCGTTTAATGGCAGTATTTTTCACCTCATCAATGAGTAGCATTAGTTTCCCTGACTGACCTATTTGATCCTGGTTATTGACCTGTGGGGTTCTTCCACCCAGCATCAGGTGAAGTTTGCCATTAAAAAAAAAGGAAAAAAATTCCCTTGTATATTCCTTAAGTTTTAACTTAGTTAAAATCCAATTATCTATTTCTTATTTTACTCTTTTATTCCACAGTCAACCTCTTATTTTTTATTCCCCCAGTGACAAATGAAATTTCTTAAACTTATTTCAAACTTGGTCTTATGGTTTTATTGATGATTTGAGATATATCTGCTCAACATCCAGTTTAGTAAAATACGAATCCCTAATTTAGAGAATGGTGAAATTTTAGATATTATTATTATAATAATAATAATAGTAAGCGAATGCAGCAAATTAGCACAGAAGGAGTACAAGGCGAGACATGACTGGGTCGGCAAGGTGATCCACTGGGAAATGTGCAGGTCATTTGAATTCAACCATACCAACAAATGGTATATGCACAACCCAGCACCTGTCCTAGAAAATGACTCGCATAAACTCCTATGGGACTTTAACATACAAACGGATCACTTAATCCCAGCCAGAAGACCAGACCTCAAAATAATCAACAAAAAAACGAGAATCTGCAAAATTGTTGACTTTGCTGTCCTGGTGGACCACAGAATAAATCTGAAGGAAAGTGAAAAAAAGATAAATACCTTGACCTTGCTAGAGAAATAAAAAAGCTGTGGAATATGAAAGTTACAATTGTGCCAATTGTGATTGGTGTGTTAGGCACAGTAACTAAAGGATTATTAAGGGGCCTGGAGGACTTGGAAATTGGCGGATGGGTGGAGACTATCCAAACAACAGCATTGCTGAGGATGGCCAGAATACTGAGACGAGTCCTGGAGACTTGAGTAGACTTGCTGTCACTCAAACTCCAGTGAAAAACCATCAGCTAACACTGATGTGAAAAACTCTAAAGGAGTAAATAATAATACCAGCAAAATAATAATAATAACAACAACTGCAGCTGTAATAAAATATATATACGAGTATAAGAAAAGTTTTTAAAACAAAATATGCAAAAAATAAAACACTGGTTATTCTCAAAAGTTTTTGCACAATGAGATCAAAGTTTAGTTACCTTTGGGGATCAGATTTATTTATACACAAGAGTTAAGTCTGTTTTTTTTTTTGTGGGGGGTCTCTTTCTTTCCTCTTCTCTTTTCCCTTCCTCCTCTCCTTTTTCTTTTCATTCTATTTCCCACATCAATCTCAAATTAATGGCTTCTTGTCTTTAGTACCTGACTTGCAAATGGAATTCATTAAATTCTTTTCAAACTTGGTCTCATTTTTTTATAGACAATTCAAGATCTGTCCGCTCAACATCCAGTTTAGTAAAATACAAATCACTAATTTAGAGAACTGTGAAATTTTAAATATAACAATAATAATAATTATAATTATGCCAGCAAAATAATATTAACAACTACTCAGCTATAATTAATTAAAAACAATAAATAAAATATATCATTAAGATATATAAACATATCACATTTTTTCTATGGAATTAGTTTTCAAATATTAATGAAATTAACTGTTGGCTAAAAGAAATAAAGCAGATATAGATTTTAAACTTTAATATTGGTTGCTATCTTGTTAAAATATGATAAAAAAATGTGATAAAATATCAAATTTAGTTTTTATTGATTTAATTAAGTTTAATATATTAACATTTATCTTAAATATATATGTTATGAGGGTAGCATGAATTTGGCAAATAATTTGTAATGAGATCATAAAAAATGTAGCTTAAAATTGTAGCAGAAGAGTCATCCAAGTATTATGATAAAAGGTTAATGCTGAAATAAATTATGAAATAAAACTAACATCAAAAGAAATAACAGGAGGTTGAATTAAACATATATTATCTCTTTATGTATTATTTTAGCAGTTAGCAATGATTTACAAAAGTTTTTTGTGTAAGAATGCTATGAGCTGTATTGAACAAGTCCTGGAGGCAACATCCCACAAAACAGCTGCTGTACGGCCACCTACCACCCATCTCAAAAACCATCCAAATTAGACAAACCAGACATACAAGACACTGCTGAAGAAGTAAGGACAAACTCATAAGTGATGTACTCCTGTGGACCCCTTCACACAGACGAGCTAGGGTTGGACGATCAGGTAAAACCTATCTACAACAGCTCTGGAAGACCTGCCAGAAGCAATGGAAAATAGACTAGTGGTGAGAGAGGGTCAGGGAAATCCATTCTAGTGGCACAATATGATGATGATTAATTTTTGTATGTGTACAGTGTATATAAATGGTTTTAGTATTCATTTTTCAATTACTGATTGCCTAGTCGGCTGGGGCTGTAGAATACACCAACTGCACCTCTGCAGAGGGGTAAGACCCCTCCCCCAATCAGTGTCCTGGATATAACACTAAACAATCTGATGATGAGGTTCCAGCAGTGCTGGAGCTTTTGGGAATGTGGAGTACCCCTTCATTGCCATCGCTCCCAGGTCCACTCTGGCCCGGAGTGGTAGCACATCATAGGGTCCTATCTATGGGTTAAATAGAACTAACAGCATATCTATGCTAAACTGAATTGTTCGAGTAAACTGAATAGCTTGAAATAGAAATACTTTTGACAATTAAACCGTACTTACATTTAAACTGTGTTCTTATGCTTAACTGAATTATTTGAAATAGAACTATTTTTCGACATTAAAACTGTATTTACACTAAACTGAATTTTTATATATAACTGGTTGAATAGTTTGAAATAGAAATGTTTTTGATAATTAAAAGTACTTATGCTAAACTGAATTGTTTTAAATAGAACAGATTATTTATATAAAAATGGATTTGGCGTTAAATAACCTACAAAGGTTGATATGCCATAAAACCCACCAAACCAATCAATTACTGACTCATGTATCAGTCCTAAATTCCTTTGATGATAAAACTTGGTTATTATCATGAACTTTGGGTTTTTTGGTTCAGCAGCTGAAGAATTTAAGTGTCAGTCTGTCTGTCTTCTTTAACAACTGGACTTCTACTGAATAGGATGTGGGATTGCTAGTATATTCAAACTCATTAGACTTTGGTGTCAAAATAAGAAAATGTTATTTTTGGCAATTATAGCACACATTGCTCTTCTTTTATTTTTGATTTGGTGAAATACTTATGTGAATGTGTAATGGTTCCTGACCTACGCACACATATACACACACATATATAGCCTTTGAGATTTGAAAAAAAAATCACTCAACCAGCAGTTGAGAGTGAGGGAAAATTTACTCACCCTAAAATCATTTTACTCAACCAACTCCATTTTCAGTCAATAAAAGTCAATAATTTTACAAGTCCAGACATTCTTGGAGGTAAAAAATAAGAAAAGAAAATATTTTTATTACTAACTTGCATTATTTGTTTTTCAGTGCATGGTTGATAGAAGTATTGTTTTTTTTTCTTTCTTTCAAATGTTTGTTTTTACTTTTTGTAAGCAGGGAGCAAATATAGATATTAAGTCAAAGATCATTTTTCCTTATAAATTTCTAAAAATCTGGAAGCATTTTCAATTTGGACAAGAGACATTTTGGCTCCACTGTGGAAGCATTGATTATATGAATGTTTACAATGACCAAACGTCCAAGACAGGGAGAGGCTGATCATTCTAAATTCCATTTGTCAGATCTTCTTTTGATTATTGCTATATATTTTGAAGTTGCAACTCCCAGACATTTCGATGGTCATCTGGCACTAGGCACAAGACCAAAGAATTCACTAATCTCATTTTAGTTCATTCTAAGTAACCTGTGAATTTTCAGTGGCATACTTTTGGGTTGTAAAAAGAATCAGTTTTCCTTTTTCTATTTTTGAAGAGACACATTTCATTGAGATTTTTAATTGACCACTGGGCGACTAGAAGAATAACTTTAATCGGCCAAGTAAGTTTTTACTCGACAGAGTCGATCGAGCAAGCAGGATCTCAAAGGCTGTGTGTATATATATATATATATATATATACACACACATATAAAGTTGTTAATTCATATTATCATATACATAAAAAAATATTGTTTCTAAGATAATTTTGTAACAAAAAGAATGACTTACCGCAGAATCCAAAACGGGCGAGAACGTGCTTCACATGTGAAGTAGAGAAACATTCCTGAGGGTGAGGGTGCGATTTGTAGAACATAGAGATGCTCTCATGCAAATTTTGGCCAGTCTGGACAGAGAAAAAAGCAGTAGTGTCAGCGTAGCTGGCAGTTCTCTTGTTGTGAAGAAAAGAGAGCGAAGAATGACTTACAGTCGGACTTGGGTTTTTTGTGTTTGTTACAAAGATTACCAATTGAGGAGAGACTTACAGTCGGGCTTGTTTTGTTTTTTATTGTTTTTTATCATACTCAAACCACATATCCAAACCATATTGCCTTCACGTGGGTAAAATGGGGCACGTCTTGCTGAGGTTGGAGCTCTGGCCCCAGTGTTCAAAAATTCAGCTACAGATCTCAAACTAAAACAAAAATTACTAATATGTAAAAGCACAATACAATTGACGACGTTCAACGTTAGAACTTTAAATAGAATAGGCCAGCTACCAGAGCGGACAGCTTCCACGATAGATTATAAAATAGACGTAATATGTGTACAAGAACACATATACCTACCTACCGAAGAGATAAAATATCATGATACTGGCAATGGATGGACATTTGTCTCGGCATCAACATAGAAAAACTTTGTCAACATCATCATTGGTATGCTTATCGGACCAATGGGCCCTAAAATCACTAAATAGCATCAAGAAAATACAAATGAGGATGATGGTAGCTACATTTAATGGCAACCCCAGCACAGCAATCATCTTCTGCTACAGCCCTACCAATGTTAGTGAAGAAACAGACCTTATTGCCTTCTATAACAAGCATTCAAAAACGCAACATTCTCATCATCGGTGGAGACATGAATGCCCAAATAGGTAAAAATGTAAGCCACAAATTCAGCCTACACAACTCATCAAACAGAAATGGGGAACATCTAATAAATTTCATGCTAGAAAATACATTAACATGCCTCAATACTAAATTTCAGAAAAGAAAGGGAAAACTATTGACCTGCACCTATGCAAATAACACTAAAGCACAGATGGACTACATCTTATGAATAAGAAATGGAATAATAGCACATTGAATTGTGAAGCATATTCCTCTTTTGAGGGTGTGTCCTCCGATCACCAAAATGTTATGGCAAAGATACAACTGAGCCTACGAAGAAATGCAGCCTGAACAACCACAACTGTACACTATGACTGGTCCCTGCTTAACAACAGGGATATTAGAGATAAATATACATTAATACTAAGAAACAAATTCAATGCACTTCAGGAAATATCAGAAACACCTACTCCGAATGACGAATATGAGAACTCTGTCAATGCCCACTTAGAAGTGGCGGCAGAATGCACACCAACTAAACAAAGAGCTAAACCTAGAGTCTCATTGGAGACTTTAGCAGTTAGAAAAAATCATGCAGACGTAAAAATCGGTTCCCTATACAATAGGAGGAACCCAACCAATATAAATGCTCAGAAACTTAAGGCACAAAATGAACTAACCAACTTACACCTAAAAGAACAAACTGAATACATACAAAATCAGATCAATAAGATTAGAGATTTGGTTGAAGATAGACAATCTAGGATAACATGGCAGATGGTAAATGAAGTGAGCAAAAGGAAGAGTACTGCGAGAGCTAAACTGTTGAAACAACATTTTGAGAACTTATTTGGAAACCCTCCAAAGGATGAACCAATCAGAAAAATTATTAGTAATCAACTAGACATCAAACAGTTTACACATGAAGCTGCTGTACAGTTACCTACCACCCATCTCAAAAACCATCCAAATTAGACAAACCAGACATGCAAGACATTGCTGGAGAAGTAAGGACAAACTCATAAGTGATGTACTCCAGTGGATTCCTTCATAGTTTTTTGTTTGCACACAGTTAAATGGAAAAGCTGTTCTATTTCAAACAATTCAGTTTTGTGTGATTACAGTTTACTTCTATTTGACTCATAGATAGGACTGTATCAGGTGCTACCACTCCAGGTCAGAGTGAACCTTGGAACAATGGCAATAAAGGGGTACTCAGCATTCCCGAAAGCTCCAGATTTACTGGCACTTCCCTATCAGATTGTTTAGTGTCATATCCAGGGCACTCATTAGGGGAGTCATACCCCTCTGCAGAGATGCAGTCATGTATACAGCCCCAGCTACCTGGGCCAAGTGGCAACTCAAAATTATCAATGTTACTTGGGGTTCATATTTTTAACATAATCTATTATATGAATAATTTATAAGAATTTCTGCACCCAACATTTTTTTCTAAATACATTTCATCAAATCTTTGTGTAGGTTTGTACAGCTGATACTTGACGAATTGATATTTTGTTCTTTATCTGTTGTATTTTTTAAAACAAATGTCTTTGACCAAGGTTAAGCACCTGTTTCAGTCGCCATTAGAACCTTTGATGCTAACCGCTCAATGTCTGTGTCAACAGAACAGATTAAAGGCCCACATACATAGATACACAGACTTACACAATCATCAAATCTCTGCCTATGTTGGTTTGCACAGCTGATACTTGACAATAGACTATTCTACAAAAACCAAAACGATATCGTTTCTTTATCATTTTTATTTTTCAAAACAAATGTCTTTTAGTCATCAGTAGAATCTTTGATGTTAATTGCTCAATGTCTCGATCAAAAGAATAGATCATAGATCTAGATATACATTATTACATGCATATACACAGATAACTTAGATGAAGCTTGAATCTTTTGGACCCAATGTCAGTTTATTAAATAATTCCTGATATAATAAACAGACAAAAAATTTCTTTAGAGTCAAAATTTATCTGTTAACTTGAAACAAAAACTTATTCTTTAAAAAAATGAGGA
Organism: Sepioteuthis lessoniana; assembly: GCA_963585895.1. Lineage (NCBI taxonomy): Eukaryota > Metazoa > Mollusca > Cephalopoda > Myopsida > Loliginidae > Sepioteuthis > Sepioteuthis lessoniana. The sequence goes on from OY757930.1 coordinate 6,777,516, forward strand.
GTAAAACACATTTGAGATTTTTAAAGATTATTTTTATTATTTCAATCAGAAATCATTTTGTTTAAGTCTGTTATTAGACGAGTTTTGTTTGTCTTTTTTTATGGTTGAATTTTGTTTTAGACCTGAAATAACTCACTGCATTATTTTTTTTTCTGCATGTAACATTATAAAACTATCAGCAAAAACCATCTAAATCAGATTTTAAGACATGGAAATAAAACAAAGTTTTAAAAGTGTTATATACCTTACCTATGACCATTAATGGGTATGTCCCATCCTCATAAATACCTTGGATACTATTGTGAGGGGGTGAAAATATATTAAGTAAGTAGTCACTGCTAGCAGCGGTTACCTTCTTCATACCACTAGCAAGTATTGTATTTTGTTAATGTTATAAAGATTTCCATTTCATTTCCAACCTCCATTTTGGTTATTTCTCATTCAGTGATCTTTTAGTTCGGTTACAAAAAAAAGTCAGTTAAAATGATGGTTCAAGTCAGAACATTGAGTCCCACCAATGTTAAGGATTTGATCAGAGAGAATTTTCATTGCTTTGGTGAAATAGATACATTTGAGAGAATAGCAATTTGGGCTGAACACAAAAAAGACACCTTCCTCCCCGCAGAGTCACCACTGAACTTTACCCTTTGACATTTTATAATTCTTTGCCTATAGTGACCAACTGACTTTTCTTAGGGTGACTTTGAGTATAATAAAAAAAAAAACTGGAAATAAAACAAATTTAATTTTCTGTCCTTCCTCACTCTACTTCAACATATTTTCACAATGTTGATATTTTATGCCTATCATGAATGAAAATTAACAATATTTTGAGATTTTAAGATGAAGCAAAAATTAGGAAATACATTTCTGAGCAGCTTTCATATTTTTGTATTTCTAGTTTTATTTTAACCCTGAATCAAATGATGATTGAAGATAGTTTGTTCATAACAATAAAGACAGTGAAACCAATGATTAACCAGGAATCGCCAACAAAATATTTCATTGATATGACATCTTTGTAGTATATTAGAATCTCTGTCGAAAAAAATCACCTTATTTGCTGAAACTTTTTTAAAATCTTGATATTGTGATATTTCTACATTTTCTGTAAAATAAATGTGAAAACTAATTTGGTGGAGTGTTTATATACTATAGTGAGTCAAACGTTTTGCAATATTTTTGTAACATGAGGCACAATTTGACAGCTCTGGCTACTTTTGCTGATGTCATGAAAATGATGAATTCTACTGAACTGTGAGATGCTGAATTTCCGTGTGTTACCAAATTTGCCTCTATGGCTTGGAGTATGACTTCAGAATCTTCCTGACCTTTGCCTCTTCATCAAGGTTCTTGCAACTCAAACAAAATTTCTTGAACCATCTTGTTATATTCCTCTGATCAAATGCTCCTTTCACACTACAAATATTTTTGGTTGTTTCTATAGCCCAATTTGGACTTGTAAAGCATAAGAATTAAAGTACATTACACGTTTATCTGTGCGGCTTTTAAATCCCACATGGAGTGAAGCAGTACACAACATGTTAGCACACCAACTACCACTATACTACATATATGTATTAACAGGATTTAGCATTAAATAACCTACAAGGGTTGATACGCCGTAAATTACTACCAACCAACTAATATTTTACTTCACATACAGCAGCAATGTTTTCAAATTCTTTAATTCATAACTTAAATAAGTCATAAGCACAATTTCATACATTTTTTTTTTCTGACTTACTAAAGTTTCAAAATGATTGATGTTCCTAATTACATTGCTATGACAACCCTAGCTGTAACATTCCCTAATATTTTTCCTAAAATCAAAAGTATTTTAAAATCCTTACATGATGAATATATGAAATATCATAATGAATATACAAAGATTATCAAATAAGTTTCTAGACTTTTTTCATATGGGCACTTTTATTGATAGTACACACATGAAACTCTAGTCCCCTTCAAAGTAATCTCTCCCGGCTGCAATGCACTTTTTGTACCGTTCCAACAACTTCTGGAAGGCCCCATGGAAGTTCTCTTGTGTGAGCATGTCAATGACCTTCGTCACAGCCTCTCTCATCTCCTCAATTGTCTCATAACAACAGCCTCTGAGCTTAGGGAATAACCAAAAGTCATAGGGAGCAAGGTCTGGACTATAAGGAGGCTGAGGAACTGTCTTGATGTCCATCTTGCTCAAATAGTCTGTGACAAGGATGGAGTTGTGGACTAGTGCATTGTCCTGGTGGAAATGCCACTGAGCCGATTTCAAGAGTGCTGGCCTCTTCTGACAGAATCTCTTCCTGGACTCCCTTAAAACCTCAACATAATAATCCTAACCCTAACCCTTTTGGCCAATCAACTCTGGTGTATTGACTTCCTTACTTCTCTCACACCTCTCATTATCTCTCACAGACTCCCTGCCTTCCTTGAGTCTCTTATGCCACTCAAAAACTGATGTTCGATTCATGCAAGATGGCCAAAAAGCAGTCTGAAGCATTCAATACGTTTCTGTGACATCATTTTTTCCAAGTTTAAAACAGAACTTTATTGCATATCGTTCTTCGTCATGTCCAGATTGCATTTTTGAAATTCACCTGCTGTGACAATCAGGTTTTAGTAGGGTGTATTCCAATTGCTGCTGTAGCTGTTCATTTGAATGTGAAATCATGAAAATTGGTCTGTCATCTCATAAGCTGTATAGCAATAACATAGTGAATTTTCAAGAGTCTACGACAATTTTAAATGCCTGTACAAAAAAGTCTGGAAACCTATTGAATGCACCATGTATAAACACACTCCACTAAATTGGTTTTTCTCCCGAATTCTGTCAGATATTTTATCCATATATTCATTCATTTTCTGTTTAAAAAGATCTTTTTAACTTGAGTATATTTCTGACCTTGAAAAGGTCACTTTTCTGTCTTTTTATTTTCTTCTTTTTTTTTCGTCTTTTTTTGTGATTATTGCAGCTCAACAATAAAATCAAAAATGAATAATTCAAAATAAAGTTATTGCAAGAGTATATCTTCGATTACATGATCATTTCATTTCAGGATTGTATATTTTTTCAAACTGTTAAGAGGAGATAACCCCGGAAGTAAATTATCTCCCTTACATAACATTCTAAAATGAAAATTACAAGTTTACTATCAAAACATGGATGTAATATTTCACAGCTGAAAAGTTAAGAAATAAGATATAAATAAATTACAATTACAGGAAATTCTATTTAAAATAACAAAAAACTCCAGCGACACTATTTCATCAATATATAGAAATTAGCAAATTACATTTCATTATGGTTAATTTGTGTTGTTTTTGTTTTGTTTTGTTTTTTAATAAATAATAAAGGGATCTTAGAAATTTACTAAGCTTTTTTGCTTAGATGTGACACAAAGCCGTATGAATGGGGCGCCCAATGAGACTCAAACTCTCATAAAAGTTTGCTAGCCTTGCTTCCTAACCATCATACCACCCAAGGTGCTCTAATAAAGTGATCTTATTTTATTCCTATATTTCAGTATCACAAAAGAGAATCCCCTATCTGATGATGTAGGAAATTGTTACGGACAAAATATATATATATATATATATATATATATACACATTGTTTGTGTTTTATATAGATGGATTATTTGCAAATACTAATGTCAGTATTTGAAAAAATTTGGACCATAATAATAGGGGGGGGTCTCTATAGTTTTATGGCCAATGTGCTGGACTGTAATAAGCAAAATCAAACTCCAATGACACTATTTCATTCACTTGTGAAAGGCATGAACCCCCTTATCCTCTAGCTATAGGTTATATGGTACTGAGTAGAGTGTTCACTAATGGTTCCGGAGACCGGGGTTCAATCCTGGGTCGAGTCATACCAAAGACTCAAAAAATGGTACTTGATGCCACCTTGCTTAACGCTCAGCATTATAAGGTACAGATCAAGAGTAAAGTGGAGCAATCCAGGGAATGGAGTAGCGCCCTCCCCTCCACTTTGGTGTAGTAGCTAATGAGAAGGGAGCCTTCAGTCACCCTCGATTCCGGTCGCCAACTTTACTTTTACTTTACTGTCTATTTACAAGAATGACTTTGGCACTCGACAAAGCAACCAAAACCAAAATAATAGAACAAAGTCCAAATCCTAATAATTCTTGAAATAATATAAATCTTTGGTTTAAATTCTCTCAATTTTGAAGCTGAAAATGAAACTTTTTGCAGTATATTAGCAACCTGATGTCACTACTGAATAATGTGAAATTTTAATGTTATGATAACACAAATCCTTTTAGCTAAACAAAAATGTCTCATGTTACCATAATAACAAAATTGCTCATTACTTTATAATGAGACTAGATTGTGTGAGATGCAATAGTGAGTGGGCTGAAAAGTTAATAGACTGACACCATATCTGCTATATAACTTATTGTTGGTTTTTAAAAAAATTATCAAAGTGGTAATAAGTTTTAAACTTTAAAGTTGGCTGCTGTCTTGTTAAAATATGATTAAAAAAATGTAATAGAATATTAAATTTAGTTTTTATTGATTATGAATTTAGCAAATAATTTGTAATGAGATCATAAAAAATGTAACAGAAGAGTCATCCAAGTATTATGATAAAAGGTAAATGCTGAAATAAATTATAAAATAAAGCTAACATTAAAACAAATAACAGGAGGTTGAATTGAACAGATATGATCTCTTTATGTATTATTTACAAAATCTTTTTGTGCGAGTATTAATTTTTTTATCTGTACAGTATACATAAATGGCTTTTGTATTCATTTTTCAATTGCTTACTTGTTTGTCAGTCCTAAATTCCTGGGGGTGTAATGATTAAAGCACTAGACTGCGGAATTGTAGTAAAGTGAGTTCAAACTCCAGTCGCACTATTACATTCACTTTCAGACAAATACACTTGGGAGAGGTAAGTACCCCCATATCCTCCTAGCTATGGGTTAAATAATACCACTACTGTTCTTCAAAAATAATGGCTTTGGCATTAAATAACCAACAAAGGATGATATACCATTAAACAAAGAAACCAAACCAAACCAAAATTCCTTTGTAGCTAAAACTTAGTTATTGTCATAAAATTTGGGTTTTTTGGTTCAGCAGTGTCTATCTGTCCTCTCTGAAAAAGAATGGGATAGCTTTTTTCTGTGTATGACATTGTTTTATTTGTGAGCTGTGATCAAAAATATTGAGACTTAATCCTTAAAAGAAAATTTTAATTTCATAATTGAAGACCCATGTTCAGGCAAACCAGTTATATAAGAAAGCAAAATACCAATGTGAAAAAAATGTAACCTGTCTCTTCTTCTCCTACCAACAAGCAATTCTTTAATGATGGAGTAAACAATTTAACTGAGAGACATTAAAAGATAAAACCAAGAAAAATACTCTAACGACAAAAATGTTATAAAGTTTAAGTGGATAAAATATTTTGACAAATGCTGAAAACTTTTGCACCAATTTAATAAGTATTTACTCAACCTCTCCACCATAGAATGGGATGCAACACGTCAATTTTAAATCAGAGTACAGCTGGTTTGAATTCAGTGTTTTCCTTCTCCTGAAGTGGTTGTTCTACCAAAGCTAAAAGGCCCAGTTTGCCCTACTATTTACCCATAAATGGGATGCAACAGTAGAGATGAATTCATACCTTTCCTCAGAGAATTTGCACTAATTACTAAACCTGTTAAATTGTTACCTTTTGTATATGCCTCCTTAAAGGTTGTCTTCAGCGACCACCAAGTTCAATGTCAAGTCACATTCTTCATACACAATTTATCTTGTTAATTTCAAATAAGGAGAAGTATTCTATAATTAAAACTTGGTAGTTATCTCCCTTGAGAAAGTATATTTGGTATGAATGAACCCTAAATTATTATTACAAATTGGAGTGAAAAGTGTTTTATTATCTAAGATAGAGCATTTTACTTCTATTGAGTTTTTAAAAAAATCTCTCTACGTGTGTCAAGTTTGACTGGATATTGTTTTATTGTCTAAGAGCATTTTAATACTTTTGTGCTACCAAAAACTTTGCTGTGATTTGCCATTTTTATTGAGTTACATACAAAACTATAAATTTAGAGAATAGTATTCCAACTATTTTTATGATATTTCACATGTTATTATGGACTTTTTGGAATAGAACTTCTTATATTTCTTCTGCCACTAATGGATTTAAATTCTAATTAATTTCATTTCTTCTAGGTCGAATCTTGAACGTAAGTAGTTGCAATGGGAAATTTGCAGCTCCAAACAGAGCTGCTTACTGCCCTTCTAAATTTGCTGTGGAGGCTTTTTCTGACATCCTGCGAATGGAAGTCCAGCCTTTTGGTGTCAGGGTATGCCTCATTGAACCTTGCCACTTTGGAGGTGCCACCAAAATTCTTGATGACCAAGTAAGTAAATTCACGTTGTCTCCAAAAATGTTAACAGACTTTGTTCATATGAAATTTATTTATAATCAAAAACCTTTAACAAAGATTCTCATAAAATAGAAAATAGATGACATAAAATTTTGAAAAAGAAAAACATGTCAAAGTTATATTTGATTTTTGTTTTATTTTACCATCATATTGTTTTCATTTCATAACAATAAAGAACTTGAATCATCAAATATCAACTAATTGATGATTTTTAGTTGTGGAACAATTATCAATGATAATTATTAACTGAAATCTTTTAGATTATCTGTTTGAATTTTTTTAGATAAGGCTTGATGTGAAATATTTTGTGTCTTGTCCTTATTGTTAAGACATGCCAGTTACCTCCCCTGATACTCTCAAGATGAGGATGTGTTATTAGAGGACCAGAAGTAAACAAACGGCCATATTGGTTTATGTGTGAGTGTGAGAAGGACGGGTGTAAAAAGGCGTCTCCGTATGCAGAGTGTTATAGTCTGAATTCTTTGTATTTTACATTGGTAGCAGAGCTAAAAGACACTATGGCTTCTAAGTATTTTCCTCCACTCGCATTGCTTAAGGATAAATACAGTACATGGAAAAAGGAAATGAAAATATGGGAGCTCATGACTTCACTGGATAAAACAAAAAGAGCCCTCATGGAAGGGAAGGCCAGAGAAGCTGTTTTGGAATTGGACACTGCTGTTCTTTATTCTGAGGATGGAATGAAGAAGTTGTATGAAAAATTGGATACACTTTTTCTGGAAGATATAAACCAGTCTGCCTTTCAAGCATACAAAACATTTAAAAATTATCAGAGACCGCCTGGGTCGTCATTAGAAGATTTTCTAATTGAATTTGGCCGACTTGTCGCCAAATTAAAAGACTTTAACATTCTTTTACCAGAACCTGTACTCGCATTCAGAGCACTAAAGAGTGCCAATATCACCAAGGATAACGAAAAATTGGTCAAGGCTACTGTCAGCGAGTTAATGCTATCTTCTTTGTTTTTAACACTTATCTTTATTGTTGTTAATTTAAATAGCTTGTTTGATCAACCATATAATCGACCATAGTCAAAGGCAACCAGAAGGCTCCCTTTCCAATAGCTACTACACTGAGGTGTAGGGGAGGGCATTACTCCTTTCCCTGGATTGCTTCACTTTACCCTTGATACATATCTTATAATGCTGAGTGTTAAGCTAGGAGGTATCAAGTACCATTTTTAAAGTCTTTGGTATGACCCGACCTGGGATTGAACCCATGTCTCCTAGACCATTGGCAAACACTCTACCCACTAGGCCAATGACAGTCAAACTTTATAAATGATTTCCCAGGTTGAATATGTAGCATAACTTCAGGAATTATCAACAAAAAACATTCATGGGCATCATAAGCCTGTTTATCCATTCCAAACTTGCCTTCAGGGCTCACCACTGGAAGTCACCAGTGCTACCCCAAAGACTGTAGCTCCCAAGTTTTTCATACATTACATCTTCCCACCTTATTTATGAGTCCTTTCTTCATATCAAAACTTTAGCCAGGACTAAAACATTCAGGTGCCCTGGTTCCTTAAGCCGATCATCACAGTGGGGTTGACATTACAACAGTTGATTTTGGTACTTCTCGGTAGAGGTAGACAACTCACAGTGGGGTTGACATCGCAACAGTTGATATCTGGACTGGAGGATTCTCTGGCATTACTCTGTCTGGAATGTGAATAGGAACCCTGTGTCCTTTATGATGGCAATCTTGATTCAATTTGCTCTGATCCCGGGTCATTAACTGGAGGAGGTGACATTGTCTCAGAAGGTCTTGATAATGTTAAGTAACTCATCCATCTTGTAATTTTATCAAGAAAGATAAGGCATCAATATCCTCCAAAACATGCCTGGCCAGCCATCCAGGGCTACTGTTAAAGTTCTGGGCAAAAACCTCCTGCAGCTTGGTGGCTCTGTCATGATGGAATTTCTAATGATCTTAGCTGAGGAGTACAGTGGTAGAGATGGATGGCCTCCACTTTTCTAGATTTGTCTGTAACTTCTTTTTCATCAGCAATTCAGCTGGTGTAACTCCAGTTGTGGTATGGGGTGTTGTCCAGTAGGAGAGAAGAAACCATGAAAGCTTTGTTTCCAGTGTTCCATCTGACATTCTTCTCAGTCCACTTTTAACAATTTTAACTGAACTTTCAGCCTGGCTATTTGAGGTTTGATGGTAGGGGCTGACCAATTTGTGTTTAATACCATTCTTCCTAATAAATTCAGCAAACTCCAAACTGGCAAAGCATGGGCCATTGTCACTGACAAAGGAGATTTAGAAGGCCATGCGTGACAAAAAAAAAACACCTTAATTTTTCAATTATGGTTGAGTTTGTGGCCCCTCTATCCATTTTGAGTGAGCATTGGTGACTATGAGCAGAATTTCTGCCATTGTAATCAGCTTAGTCCACGTGGATCCAGTGCCAGGGTTCCCTGGGCCATTCCTAGGGATGTAGTTGTGCCTTTGAAGGAGAGGTTCTAGAGCTCTGGCATGTATAGCAATGGTTAACCATTTCCTCAATATCCACATCCATCCCTGGCAACCACACATAGTTTCAAGCCAGGGCCTTCATTTTTACCATACCTGGGTGGCATTGGTGGAGCTCCTTTAGGACTTGTTGTCTAAGGGTGTGTGGTATTATCACTTGAGATCTCCAGAGCAGGCATTCATTTTCAACGTTCAGTTTGTATCTCTTTGTATGAAACGCTGAGTAGAGGGGCCACTCTGGTAGTTTTGTTTCTGATTGTACAGCTTGGTAGACTGGATTCTTTGAGGTACACCTGTGAATATTGGTGGAATCCATTGCAGTGTCATCTAGGTGGTCCATGAGATGAATGAAGCATCCTGGCATTGGAACTTATAGATTCTCTTGTAGAGGTAGACGACTCATTGTATCAGCAATAACAATGTTTGTTCCTGGTTTGTACATGATGCTATAATTATATGAACTCATCAACAGGGACCACCTGATGATTCTTGGTGGCAGACTCTTGAGGATAGGCCTTGTTGGGCTGAAAAGACTGGCAAGTGGCTTGTGATCTGTAATGATCTGGAAAGTCTGTCGAAGCAGGTACTACTGGAAATATTTTCCTCCAAAAATGATGCCTAGTCCTTTCTTATCTTAGCTGTCTGTAATTTTTTTCAGCTGCCGAAAGCATCCAGCATAGGCAACTGGTTTCTCACTCCCATTTGGCATGATATGGGATAGAACTGCTCCCTCACCATACTGACTCGCATCACAAGTAAGGATAAGTTCTTTCTTGGAATCATAGTGGACCAGGACATGATTCATCTGTAATGTCTCTTTTGCTTGTTGAAATGCAAAAGAGTGATCTGTTTCTGTGTTCATCCGGGTTCAAAGACACCAAGTTTTGCAAAGTGGGTAGTTAACAGACCATCATGTCTAAAACATACAGGTAATTTGGCACACTTTTCATGCAAATGTCCGGCCAGGATAAGATATAAAACATGAGAGGCGACCATTGGGAGGTCAGTGCAATCTTGGCGATTTATGAAACTGCTACATGCAAGTCAACAACAACGAAGACAGTGGAGATGAAGAAGATGACAAAGAAGATGTAAAAAACACAGGCAGAGAGAAACAGATATCTTCGTTTTGTTTCGCCTAGAAACGTGACACCAGTGTTGGACTCTGACGTACTCAGATATCTTCGAAATAGGATGAAAATCTCTCAGCATAAGTAACCCAGTCACCCAGTGCCAACAAAAACTCTTTGATTCATCTGTATGAAGCCATACTGCATGCACCTCGTGTATCCAATCAGTAGATATTTTGTCCGAAAAGAGACTGCTCACACAGACAAAAACGTTTTCCACATTGAAATAAAAGAAAAAATACTCACTGATGAAGTTTCATCTCATCCTTGTCAGCATGAATTCAGGAATTATCAACAAAAAATCTTTGTGGGTGTCATAAGCCAGTTTATTCATTCCAAACTCGCCTTCAGGGTTCATACATTACAGAATCATTTCTATACTCAGATAAACAAGGGAGGCCTGAAGAAGGCTGGAGGATACAGCAGCTGAAACATTGTGTTACAACTAACAACAATAAAGATGAGGACAAAAGTAAAAAAAATGACACACAAAATATTGCAAATCTTTTGGTTTGGTTTGGTTTCTTTGTTTAATGGCATATCAACCTTTGTAAGTTATTTAATGCCATAGCTATTCTCCTAGAAGAACAGTACTGATACTATTTAACCCATAGCTGAGAGGATAAGGGGGTTCATACCTTTCCCAAGGGTATTTGCCCGAAAGTGAACGTAATAGCACGGCTGGAGTACGAACTCGCTTACTACGATTCTGCAGTCCATCACTTTAACCATTTCACCACAAGGACACCCCCAAATCTTTTGGATTTCAGAATATAATTTTCATATATTATCATCAAAAAAAGAAATCAGATGATATATTCAATGCCTATTCTGCATTGCAATTTACCCATCTATTTACATTAAAATATTTAAAAATACACATTACAAAATGATAATGGGAAGGTACTACCTCCTTGTTAAAAATAAAATCCCTCCATAACATTAATGAAAGAATTCCTGCTGTATTTTGATTTTGTTTTTTGTTTTGTTTTTTTTTTTCCTGCTTTTTCTTAACCCTTTTTATCTAAGTTTGCTTACAACCATCAACTGGCAAGAGTGAGTGGGAGGTATATATAAATTAGGTTACCTTAAAACTGGTAGAATTTACAAATAAATAAATTCTAAAAAGGGTTACACATATAAAGATACATTTTTCTTTTTTGTCTTTTGAGTGTATGGGAGTTATATAGATATTTGTGTGTATGGTATATGTGTAGATGTCTGTGTGTAGTGTGCATACATGTGTTATATAGATGATAATGTGTGTGTGTGTGTGTGTGTGTGTGTGGTGTATGTGTTGTATACTATAATGATATCAATCACAACAGTAATACCAATACATTCACAAATACAGGCAGACTCTTTCGTTTCAGATATGAATGGGTTTATTAATTTCTGGCTTCGGTCCATGGTGACACTAGTAGAGAGACACAATTCTTAAAAGCCTATGCTAACCATACTATGCTGACCCTACCCCAACGTGCGGCACATCTTGGAATGTTTAAAATCTCAATTCATCTCTGCCGGTTGAGATCCGAAAAACTCAACTGCATGCCTCAACGGTAGAAAATTCAACTGCACCTTCAACGGTCGAATACTCAACTACTGTCTTTTTAAAATCCTCAAATTCTTAGGATCATCTCTTCTGGGCATGACATCATCCACACTCCAGTCCTATTTTCTGTCTGGTGTTTATTATGACAGATGATGATTGCCATATCATATCCATGCGGGCATAAGACTGCATCATCTGGCTATGCACCTGGACTAAGAGACCTGAGTAGTTCAAAGCCTTACCGAAATAAATAATAAAATATAATTAACGAAAAATGATTAATATAAAAAATCATTACCTTAATTATATAACATATGTAGGTATTTATAGTATGTATTTGTGCGGGTGGGTGTGTGGGTATGTTGTGTAGATGTTTGTATATAGTGTGTATTTCAGTGCGTATGTGTGTTGTATGTGTGATTTGGTGTGTAGGTGGTGTCTGTAGTATGGATTTAATGAGAAATAACACCTGACTATATTGGATGCTACATTTCAACCTGTGCATTCTTTGGCTGAGATAAGATTTGTAAATAAGAATTGAATGAAATGATGTGGAAGAGAGCCAAGACAACGCCTTAAGGCAGTGGCCAAGGTCACCTGTTGACAGATGACACTATGTGAACATTTTATGTTTATATATTTTTTTAAATTTGTGAGGGAATGGTTTTAAAATCTGAATGAATAAAACAGATGAAATTTACTCAATCAAATGGTTAATCTGTTTGTTTTTTTTTTCTTTCAGCTAAATGGTCTTGATATTAGTTTAGAGAACATGTGGGACTCAGCATCTGAAGAAGTGCATCAAACATATGGAAGAAAATACTTGGATCACCTGAAAAAATTTATCAAAGATGGAATTCAAAGTAGCCATGAAAATACTCATCCTATTCTTGAAGCCATGCATCATGCCATTCAGAATTCAGCACCAAAATTTCGGTACCTGATTGGCGGAGGAAAGTTTTTAATTGATATCAACACAGTAAGGAATTTTTTTAACTTTACTCCTCTCCTTAGGAAAATGAATCAATTATTAGTTTTTGGTAAATTTGAAGAATTGGAATATTTTCATCAATACTGAATATTTTTCATCTAGCTTCAGATAAAATCATAATTAATTGGTTTTAACCCATCCTGCTTATAAGTCTAGAACACACCAACTGTTTTCCTGCCGAGAGGTAGGACCCCACAAAAAAGGAGTGTCCTAGGTATGACATCTGGTTGTGCGGTTCCAGTTCTGGAGCTCTGGGAAATGTAGAATCACCCCTTTTTTGCTATTATTCCCAGGTCCACTCTGACCTGGAGTGGTAATACTTGTTAGGGTCCAATCTATGGGTCAAATAGAATCTGTTTGAAAATTATTTGTATTAAGAATACTAGAAATTGTATGCAAATTATTTGTATTCAGATTTCTTATTTTAATAATTGTTTACAAAGGATTATTATTATTAATTTACAAATGTGCAAATTATTAGGTTTATAAAAAATACTTGAAACTATATGATAACCTTGTCAGTGGACTTTAGAGTATGCTGACTGTATCCCTTGCAGAGTGGTAAGACCACTCCCTCCAAAAAATGGGTTCTGAATATGATACTAAATAGCATTTGATTGTATTGCTCTTGTTCTGGAGATCTGAATGTATGGAGTACTCCTTAATGACTGTTACTCCCTGGTATACTCAGACCCAAAGTTGTTGTACCTGTCAGGATCCTAACTCTCAATCAAATAAATCAGTTTCAAAAGTATTCATATTTAACAGGACCATGTAAAAAAAAATCCTCTTAAAAACAAATATGTAAAAATATAAATATGAATGTGTAATGAATACAATTCCCTAACCTCTTGGTATAAGATAACTCTTGACCGGTTATGACATGCTGTTAAGATTAATCAATCAGTTGAAAGTGTGTGCAAATAATAAAACTCTGTCAAACTATACATCAAACAAAAGGAAATTGATTTATCTACAAGTTTATCAACGTTGTTTATACGTGTATTGTTTTTTTATAACTTTTTATTGATGAGACAGAAGGAAAAAAAATGGTAGATATTTGAACACCCTTTTTTTTACTCACACAAGAGAGTTTTAGTATATTTTGCTTATTTACAAAAACTTAGAATAATGTGAATTTGGTCAAATTTGACAGGAAAATAAAATAAAGAATGTCATTTAACATTATCTATTTGTAGTTTAGATTGGTCCGTTACTTTTGTTGTAAGTCATTCAAAAAGTTTGACTTCTGTTGCTTAACAACTTTTCAGTGTTAAAATTTCACTCAATCACAAATCGATGAAACAGCCTTTTATTAATTTTCCATGTATTTTTTAATAAATTTATATCCAATAATTCATAATTGCCAACAAGAGTATTCATCATTTACACAGATTTACCTGGGATTATCTCAAGCTACGAACTGCTTTAAAGTAAAACTTTCATTCCAACTTACAACTATAAAATCAAATCTTCTACTTTGTGAAACAAATACGGCTTTTTATAATTTTACAGAAATCTTAAATATAAACAGTCACTTTGAAATAAAAAAATTAGTTGTTTGAGAATTTTTCAAAAATGAATTAGATCTTAGTGAAACCTGAATTAAAAGAAAATTTGGTTGACTGTTAACAAAATTTAACAAAAATTCCAAATTTTAAATAAGAATTAAAGAAAATTTGGTATTTTTATTTTAATAATGGATTTTTTAACTGTTTGCAAAATTTTCTTTGAATCAAATTTCACTGAGATCTAATTTATTTTTGAATAATAAAAAATCTCTTGTGACAAGTTATGTCTTTTTAATGATTCCATAATATTCACCAGCAGAATTTCATTGCTTTATCTTGAATAGTTTTTATTGTAAATACAATATGTTGTCCAAAAATTTTCAAGAAAATAGGGTCCTTTTTCATCCACAGTTTTTCCAATTAAGTGCTTTCAAAAAGTTATCGATGGATTTTGATAATTTAAAAGCCTAAAATTTTATATCGATCAATATTTTTTTAGATGTCCTATTGTTAAAGCAAAATTCAATTTTAGACTTTTTTTTAAGGATTGCTATTAAAAGTTGAAAAGCCACAAAAGAACTAACAGAAACTGGTAACAGAATTTCTATTCTTTGAATGAATATAATTTTTTCATATCCAAGTGTCTTTAACAAACCATTTTATGATCTCTGCTATCAGTAGTAACACTTGACAGTGCACACTAGGAAGATACTTATTATACAATTAATTATTAGGAAGTGGTTTGTCAAAATGCTCATACTGTTTTTCTTTTCCTTGCATTTACCCAACCCCTCTGCTTTGGGTAGGATGTGACGCTAGATCAGTTTTAAGCAGAGTAGAGCTTATTTGAATTCAATTTTCATTCTACTAAACTGTTTGCCATAATATGGTTAAAGAGTTCAATCTGCCCTACTGTCTTATTCATAGTTGGGATGGGTGAGAAGAAAGAGAATTAATACAAAGTAAAATGCAAGCAGCATTGACCAGGATTTGAATTCAGGCCAATGATTCCATTTTCAACATGTGCCATTTTTCTTCTTTTTTTTTCTTTTCATGTCAGCAAGGAGATTTTTTTTATCAAGATATTTGACAATGTGACAGCGTACAGAGAAAAATGGATTCATGTCATTTTCTACCTACGCTAAAATGAATATTGGGAGTCTTGACTTAAATTTAAACTCAGTTTATCAATTTCACTGCTGTTAATCGCCCAACACCTTTCTGTGTGTATGTGTCAGATGTGGGCCATATTATTTACCTTGTCCCCACCTCCTGAATAGGCGTGTTTCCACACTTGGTCATTTCTTTAAAGTGTAGATCCTTCCTATGTTGAGGTGCGAAGTGTCCAGAATAGCTTTGATCCTTGACTTTCTCTTTTAAGGACACTTCAGGCAATGAACCTGACTGCTGCCTGCCTGAAGCTTGAATGATTACTTAGTGTCAGCAGTTAGACAACTATAATAAGGTGACTAGAGCTCTCTAACGCAAGGTTGCCCCCTTACAATACATCGCAGTTCTTCAGTTTCCTTGTAAATGCTCGAATAAATAACTTGTACATTTATTATCTTTGTATCTTTACCTGAATCTACTCAGTAGACAGAGCATTACAACAACCTTTATAAACTAAAAATAAAGATAGATATGCTACCTTTATAATCTGTTATCAAATATGACTTGAAGCTGCCTCCACAGCAAATAGACCAACCATTGTCATGTATTATTTTATACTGAGATTTCGAGACAAAAGAGAATAGACAGTGATAAAAAAATAATACCCATTTACAAAATGATACATTTAATTTTGTTGATTTATTGATTTTAATGGCACGTCAATGTAGAGTTATTTTTGGCCCAGAAGTTAGAGAATCATGTTCATTTAACATTTGTATTAACATTTTTTTTTTTTTGTTAGTTTTTTACAAGGGATTTTTTACACCTGGTTATGCGATTTCAAGTATTTGTATCTAATACAAATAAATCACACACAGCTATATGGTTTCAAGTAACAAATAATAAATCCTTAGTAAGCAATTATTGCTTCATGTAACTATTATTAATACAATGAATTTTCAGTTATATGGTATCAAGTATTCTATCTAGTATTGATAATTTTCAAATACTTCTTTTTGATCCATAGATGGGACTATAACAACTTGTACCACTTCAAGACAGAGTGGAATTGGTAGAAATGTCAATAAAGAAATACTCTATATTCTCCAGATCTCAAACTTCACCATCAAATACTGTTTAGTGTCATACCCAGGAATAGTTTTCTTTTAATGAAGTTCATAACCCTTTGCAAGGGATACAGTCAATGTATTCTAAACCCCACAAAAAGCTAATTGAATTTTTTGTATTAAATTACAGATCTATCATTTTTGTATATTCTAATAATTAATCTTTCTAATTTTAGTCAGTGTGTAGGCACTGTCTATCTTGCCTAACTGGAGAGCATGATTTTGATATACAGAGGATAAGACAGATTTAATAGAGAAGACAATAACAATAAAAGTATTTACTATACAAAAAAATAGGGATTTATCAAAGCTAACTACAAATACTCTTATTATTTTACTAGGGTGAGTTAAAAGGATTGCAATATTTTGACAACATGAGTCACAATTTGGGAGTTCCAGATGATTTTGCCCCCGAGGTCATAAAGGTAATGAACTACACTGGACTAAGAGATGCTGAGCTTACCTGATACTCTCCGAGTGTTACTCACTAGATTTGCTTGTATGTCTTGGAGCATATCCTTGGTATCTATGATTTAAGGCCTATCTAACTTTGCCTGATCATCAGGGTTCTATCAACCCAAGCAAAATTTCTTGAGCGATCTGGTTACTTTACTGTGATCAATTATGCTTTTACCTTTAACTCAACTAATGTTTTTAGCTACTTCTGTAGCATTGTGACCCAGTTGAAATTTGTAATGACCCATCCCTTCATTGCCATTGTTCCCAGGTCCACTCTGGTCTGGAGTGGTAGCACCTGATAGGATCCTGTCTATGGGTTAAATAGAACTAACCTGTGTACTTATGCTAAACTGAATTATTTGAAATAGAACTGTTTATATGTATAAAAATGGATTTGGCATTAAATAACCTACAATGATTGGTATACCATAAAACCAAACCAAACTTGTAAAGCATAAGTTTCTGAATTAGACTACGTTGTTCCTTCATCTGTGCAGCTTTCAAATTGTATTAGCACTCCAACTACTATGATACTACCAACGACAATGGGGGTACCTACCACAGCTTGAACTGCTTCAGTCACATGATATATGTACTGCAAACTAGCACATACTACCAAAATATTACAAAACCTTTGACTCTGCCCAGTATTTATTTATTTATTATCTGTATAACCCCTCAAAGGTTCATTGTGCAAATTTATCCACACAAAACCTCCATTTTGTTCTACCTTTTTTTATCCCTGTCAACAGGGATAATTTTGTATCCTTCTTTTTTTTTTTAGATCACTCCCTCGCTTTGGTTGTCATCTTCTGGGTCTTTGTTGGTAAAATCATTTTTGTATGAATGATAAAATGTAGGAATTGATAAAACTATCAATTCAAATATAAAAATATTTAACGAAATTTAAATAAAAAAAAGAATAAAAAATGATTGCAGCATTGGTTCAGTAAAAAACATGTTTTTCATCCAATGTTGCTTACTTGGTTTCTCACTTAACTGAAGAGTTAGCTGTAATAAAATCCAATTACTATAATTAGGTAAGTATAATATGTACTCATGGATAATATATAGCCATATCTTTAGGCTATTAAATTCTGCAAAAAAACATCTCTTGTATATAATACAACAATGAGTTATTACAATTTGTAACAGGTAAAGTTTACCAAAATTTAACTTTTGTTCAACATTTTATCTAAGTCATATGAACTAAAAATAAAAAGATACCTAATTTAAATTGTTTTGAAACAGAAAATTTACTCAGTATTTAGAGAAAATGCACAGACATGATCAGATGAAAACACATCAAGCTTACAGCAAAAATAAGTTCATATGGGGAAAAGCAAAACTATAAACAAACACACATTCCAATTTGCTGCCTAAAAGAGAAGTGTTTGTTTACACATTACTTAGTTTGGATCATAGATATAACTTACATTTGGACATACCATTCTGAATATATATCAATGCATGGAGCCAGAAAAAAAAGTTAATATTCAGTTCCTTTGTATAACACACATCCCTAGGTTTTAAACTTTATAATCTGAAAAAAAAATGTTTATGATACACAAATTTATTATAGTAACATTTGTTTTGTGCGATATTAACTGCATAATTATTTCTGTTCTAATCAGAGTTCAATTCCAGGTCAAGTCTTACCAAAGACTCAAAAAAAAGGTACTTGATACCTCCTTACTTAACATTCAACATTATAAGGTTCTTATCAAGATTAAAGGAGTAGCACCCTCCCCTACACCTCAGTGTAGTAGCTATTGAAAAGAGAGCCTTCAGGTCATCCTTGACTGCGATCATCAACTTTACTTATATATATATATATATATATATATATATATATATATAATGAAACTTATATATATATATATATATATATATATATATATAATGAAACCTGTTATGCTGATTTTCCATTCTGTCTGTCTTATTTCTCATACTTTCAGTGGCCCAGTTGGCAGGGGCTGCAGAATACACTGACTGCATCTCTGCAGAGGGCTAAAACTCCTCCAACTAGTGTCCTTGATATGACACTAAACTATCTGGTGGTGAGGATCCAGTAATGCTGAAGCTTTGGGGAATGCTGAGTATCCCTTCATAGCCATCACTCCCAGGTCCACTTTGGTCTGGAGTGGTAGCACCTGATAGGGTCCTATCTATGGATTAAATAGGACTAAACTGTGTACTTATGCTAAACTGAATTGTTTGAAATAGAACTGTTAATATGAACCTAGATCAGCATGCTCATCAGACTTCAATCAAGATGCTTTAAGAAAAGTATTAGTGGAATAAAATCCATGCAAAAATACTTAAGAATTTTTCATGATCATAGATTTCTTCCATCCATCCATATCATCCATCACTCCCAGAAGGTCTTCCAAACTACATTGTGTCCACACAGAACTGATGTAAATAAGTTCTTGCTGGTTGACAAACACTGGCACGTCCATGTGCAGAGGTCCATAGAAGAACATTCCTTCAGAATTTATTCTTGCTACATCTTAATCTATAATCTGCTGCCACTAGAAAAAGATAGGAAAAATGAGCAAGCTGGACATTTGGGTTCCTCATATTCTTAGTGAGAAGGATAAGGAAGATTACATATCCATAGTGACAAGTGTTCTTTCAAGGCAGAGAAATGATCTCTTTTTCTCAAGAATATCATTACAGGTGATGAAAAATAAGTTTTTTTTCAATACAAAAGGCAGTAGATAGATTAGGATGAATCTCTGCAGCCTACCTCAAAGGCAGAACTTCATGGAAGAAAAGTTATACTGTATGATGAGATAACAACAATATTGTCCATTTTGAGTTTTTAAATCATAATCAGACCCTCAATACAAACTTATAGTCATAACAGCTGCAACATGTGCATGAAAATCTTCAAAGAAAATACCTCAAACTCACCAATAGGAAAAATGTGGTTCTGTTGGAAAATGCAAGGCCACATTTATCAAGAATCATGCAGGTAAAATATTCGATTTAGACGGGTCTGTTCTACCCTATCCACCATATTCATTACATTTTGTACGAAATGATTTCCATCTTTTTTCTCCTCCGCAAAATGCTCTGAATTAGAAAATATTTTCTCAAGAATATCAGGTAAAAGTATTTGTAGAAAACTTTTTCAGCTCAAACAAAGCTGAATCTTATTTGAGAGGAATCAACAAGCTACCTAATAAATGGCAGCAAGAGATGATTCAAACTAATAGTGAATAGACTCTTGATTGAAATTAATTCATTGTTAAATTATTCATAAATAAATTATATTTACTAAAATTGAAATCATTTGAATCAACCCAATCAGTTAGTGATTATTATTATTATTATTATTATTATTATTATTCACTCATTAGAGCTTTTCACATCAGCGTTAGCCGATGGTTTTTAACTGGAGTCTGAGTGACAGCAATTCTCCTCAAGTCTCCAGGACTCTTCTTAGTATTCTGGCCATTCTCAATAATGCAGTAATTAGGATGGTCTCCATCCGTCCACCAACTTCCAAGTCCTCCAGTCCCTTTAGCAATCCTTTAGTTACTGTTCCAAACGCACCAATTACAATTGGTATAATTGTCACCTGCATGTTCCACAGTTTTTTCAATTCCCTAGCAAGGTCGAGGTACTTATCCTTCTTTTCACGTTCTTTCAGTTTTATTCTGTGGTCAGCTGGGACAGCAAAGTCGACTATTTTGCAAGTTCCCTTTTTTTTTTTGTTGATTATTATTAAGTCTGGTCTTCTGGCCGGGATTAGGTGATCCGTTTGTATGTTAAAGTCCCATAGGAGTTTATGCATGGCATTTTCTAGGACAGGTGCTGGGTTGTGCTTATACCATTTGTTAGTATTTCTTACACATTTCCCAGTGAATCACCTTACCGACCCAGTCGTGTCTCACCTTATACTCCCGCTGTGCTAATTTGCTGCATTCGCTTATTATATGATTGATGGTTTCATCTCTGTCACTACATAGCTTGCATTTGCTATTTTGTTGATTCTTATCTATTCTCGCTTTATATATATATATATATATATATATATATATATATATATATGATGTATGTGTGTGTGTGTGTGTGCGTGTGTATGTAAAAGATATCCAATGTGGTTAAGAAATGTGAGTGAAAAAAAGTAAAGCAAGTTTTTGAAATTAACAATGTTTCAATTATTCACCTTCATCAGGATATTATGAAATTTTCTTTTTATAATGGAATTCATTGATAAAAATCAAAGAAACAAACAGTAAATGCTTGGGAGCTTTTAAATTCTAAAATTACATCAACAGAATTTGATTTTTCAATGATATTTCATAACCCCTCCCCACACACACATGCATATGTAGACATATGAGAGAGAAAGAGAGAGATTCAAATTTATTTGTATATAAAGATATTTATAAGTTTTTGCTTTGTATTAAGCTAGACCAAGTGAAAGAAGTTTTCCTGTCTTGAAAATAATCAGTAGTTTTACCTGTGCTTGAACACTGGCTACAGGCACTGATGAGGAATATGTCACTACCACAGTCATGATACAGAGGCTCATGTGTGTGTATATATATATATATATATATCAGTGCATGTATGCATGTGTGTTTCTCTATCAGTCTGTTAATGTTTACTAAGCTTGGATTTACCCATCACAAGGCTGAAATAGCAGAATGCATCGTAATGAGCTTAGGAGGCAATTTTATTAATCATGGCCTTTTATGCCAGGTGTTTGATATGCTATTGTGTGTGTGCATACACTATGCACGTAGAAGATGTTGGGGTGGGGGTGAAAGTGAGCACCTGAGCAAACCTGTGGCTACCTTACCTGAAAGCTGTTACCTCTATTGTCACTCTTAATGGTGTCTAATCATGCATATCTATTTTCATATTTGCAATCTATGCATTTTGTTAATATTCAACTGACTGCACACGAAAATGCATTCTGTCTTCCAACTGTAATTTTCATTCTCATTACTAAATTAATCTGTACTTGTGGATCTCTTTCACACTGTCAGTAGGGCTTAAAATACACTGACTGAATTACTTATAGAGGGATAAGCCCCCCCCCCCCCAAAGAAGGGGTCCGGTTATGACTTAAGCTGCCTCTGATAGTGAGGCTTCAGTCTTGAGATCTGAGGAGTGTGGAGAACTCCTTCTCTGCCATTTCTCCTAGTCAGAGTGGTAATAACTTTTAGGGTTCTGTCTATGGATCAAATGGATCTTTTTAAAAATTATGTGTATTGGATAGGAATACTTGAAACCAATAACTGTAAATTATTTGTATTAAGAATAGTTACTTGAAGCTATAATTTTTTACTAAGGATTATTATTAGTTACTTGAAACCATATAACTGTGTGCAAACAAATAACTATTATTAGATAGAAATAATTACTTGAAACCATATAATTATTAGTATTAGATAGGAATACTTTAAACAATACAACTGTGCACAACTTATTTGTCCTAGCAATACTTGATATCATATAAAAAAAAAATCTTAAGAAACAACACAAAAATGTAAATATGAACATACAAGGAACACAATTCTCTAACCAGTCGGCATAAAATAACTCTAGACATGCCATTAAAATCAATCGATTATAATATTTGACAGACTGCACACAAAAACAGACTCTACCTTGAAACCTTAATTTTCATTGTGATAGCTAAATCTGTATTTGTGTATCTCTTCAACTCATCTGTCCATGCTTAGGTGAGGCAAGGACACATTTATAGTTAACAACTGTAATGTCTTTTTTTTTAATACTAAAAATACATACTGTTTTTTTTTTAAATAACCTTTACAATATCTTTGAGATACCAGGTGGAGACAGCAACAAACTCTCTTTGACAATAATAGAATTCTGATAGCCTTGTAAGCAGATTGCAATGGAGGAGAAATAACACCAGCTAAAAGCAGCCCATCTGCTGCCACTTTGTGTGTTAGTTAATCTGGCTGGATTTTTCTTGTGTGTGTATACTACTTAATAGTAAATTCACTAGTGAAGCCAATCTTCTCAACTCTGCTACTAATTCCTACTGCTGTAGTTGCTTTATTGTTGTCTAGACAGAAAACAATGTCGAAATATCAGGCAGAGGGCATATTTTTTTTTTTTTTTTTGCTTTGTGCTAGTAACCACCTGCCTCGACTTACCATTCTGTATTCATATGATGCATTGCAGTTAATTTAGAAATCTTGTAATGACAGTCAAGACTGACACAAGACAACAGGCAGTACTCTACAATGATCACTCTCTAAATGTGTTGAAAGAGTAGCTCTGATGTACTTTAATATTTTCTATGCATGTCAGCAGATATTCACAATACTATGTTTAGTCTGGCACAAGGCCCTTGGTTGGTTCTTCAGCATGTCAATCTTTGTTGGGTTACTTTATGTTAAGGACATTTTAACAAATATATACAGCACAAAAATGTATCTTTACAATCACTATAAGGGGAGTTATTCTGGTGTAGCGGGTAATGTATTGGACTGCAACAGCATAGTAAGCGGGTTCAAACTTCACTTACACTATCACATTCATCTTCAGACTAATACTCATAAGAAAAGTATAAACACACTTATCCCTACCAACTGTGGGTTAGATAATTTCACTGCTGTTCTTCTACAAGGATTTCTTTGGCATTAACGTCAGAGGAGTCCCCATGACTTGGTGACTAACGTGCTGGACTGCAACATCAGAGTTAGTGGGTTCAAACTCCAGTTGCACTATCACATTCACTTTCAGACCAATATCCTTCGGAAAGGTATTGAACTCTCTTATCCTCCAGCTCTGGGTTAAATAGTACCACTACTGTTTTTCTACAAGGAAGGCTTTGGCATTAAATAATCCACAAAGGTTGATATGCTATTAAACAAAGAAACCAAACCAATCTTTTTAAACAGCTGAACACTTTAAACTTAGTTGCAATATGAATGTTTTAAGAGCCAATGTATTAATAAAGTTCGCAATCATTTTAAACATCTAGACTCTTTATGCTTAGTTGCAATATTAATGTTTTAAAAACCAATGTTGGTGAAAATCTTTTTAAAAATGATCTCAAACAGATGAATTTGACTGATAGATTGGACTCTAAAAAGTACTACCACTTTGAGTTGAGTGAATCTGGTAATGAAGAAGTGACTACACACTTACCAGAGCTCCCAAACTGGAGCCTCAATACTGAATGCAGTTGAATATCATACTTGTTATACAAGGCTATAAGAATAGGGTGACTATAAAGATTAAGTTCACTAGTCTTATTGAACTGATTAACAAGAGTATCCTAGCCTTGACACACATACGAGGTGCATATGATAAGTTTCCAGACTTTTTTCCTATGGGCACTTTTATTGATAGTACACACATGAAACTCTAGTCCCCTTCGAAGTAATCTCCTCCGGCTGCAATGCACTTGTACCATTCCAACAACTTCTGGAAGGCCTCATGGAAGTCCTTTTGTGTGAGCATGTCAATGACCTTCGTCACAGCCTCTTTCATCTCCTCAATTGTCTCATAACGACAGCCTCTGAGCTTAGGGAATAACCAAAAGGCACAGGGAGCAAGGTTTGTACTCTAGGGAGGCTGAGGAACTGTGTTGATGCCCATCTTGGTTAAATAGTCTGTGACAAGGATGGAGTTGTGGACTGGTGCATTGTCCTGCTGGAAATGCCACTGAGCTGATTTCAAGAGTGCTGTCTTCTTCCGACGGAATCTCTTCCTGAACTCCCTTAAAACCTCAACATAGTAACCCTAATCCTAACCCTAACCCTTTAGCCAATCAACTCTGGTGTATTGACTTCCTTACTCCTCCTACACTTCTCATCATCCCTAACAGACTCCCTGCCTTCCTTGAATCTCTTATGCCACTCAAAAACTGATGCTCGATTCATGCAAGATGCTCCAAAAGCAGTCTGAAGCATTCCATAGGTTTCTTTAGCATTTTTTCCAAGTTTAAAACAGAATTTTATTGCATGTCGTTCTTCTAAAGTGTCCTCACGTCCAGATTGCATTTTTGAAATTCACCAGCTGTGACAATCAGGTTTTAGTAGGGTGTATTCCAATTCCTGCTGTAGCTGTTCATTTGAAGCTGAAATTATAAAGATTGGTCAGTCATCTCATAAGATGTATAGCAATTACATAGTGAATTTTCAAGAGTCTACGACAATTTTAAATGCCTGTACAAAAAAAGTCTGGAAACTTATTGAATGCACCACATATATATATTCTGCATACAAAGGTGTATCAATATTTACCTGCTTTTTTTAGTATGGGATATTTTATTTAAGTTCTCTACTGCACTGTTGAAACTAATATTTGGGTAGGTGTGTTTTTATTTTGTTTTTTTTTTTATAAACCTATGAAAGTTGATATGCCTATCGACCTTCACAAGTTTATATGCCTCTATGGCTTGGAGTATATATTTGCAGAAAACATGGTTTTAGGCCAACCTGAACTTGTTTGATCATTGTGTTTGCTCTACTTTAATCAACTATGTCTTCACCTTTCACACAACAAATGTTTCTGGTTGCTTCCACGATAATGTTATAGCACATTTTGAACTTATAAATCATAAGTTTATGAATTAAACTATGTTGCACATTCATCTGTGCAGCTTTCAGACCTCTCATATGTGTTCGTGCATCATCAACTAATACATTACTACCAACCTCAGTGGCTACCCTCCAACACTTTTACTGCTTCAGTCACATGATGTACATATTGCAAATTTGAGTGTACCAAAATATTGCGGGGGTGTCCTCATGGTGTAATGGTTAAAACGATGAACTGCAGAATCGTAGTAAGTGAGTTCGTATTCCAGTCACGCTATTACGTTCACTTTCGGGCAAATACCCTTGGGAAAGGTATGAAACCCCTTATCCTCCCAGCTATGGGTTAAATAGTACCACTACTGTTCTTCTAGGAGAATAGCTTTGGCATTGAATAACCTACAAAGGCTGATATACCATTAAACAAAGAAACCAACCAAACAACCAAAATATTGCAAAACTTTTGACTCGCCCTCGTATTATGCCAGAAGTCCAGATAATTATTGACTTGATTTTGTTAAAGAAGAAATTTAATCTAATTTTCTTGTTTCTTTTTTTCTTCAGGTTCTTGTTTATGCGGCCAGTATTCTTCCAGATGCTGTGATGGATTTCATTCTAAAACATATTCACCTTAGCAACTGGCCAAATCCTCAATCTCTTGAAATGTAAATAAAAGCTCTTGGGGGAAAAAAAGAGTATTATTCCTGAATGCCATCCATCCATACACACAAAGTGGGATCCTAAAGATTTGGATGTATAATGCTATAAAAATTATCTCCAGTTTTATATATGATTTTTTTTTTAATTTCGATGCAATAGCAAAAAAAAAAAAATATTATATCTTATATCCAAGATGGTCCAATAGTCTTCTGCCTGGTTTATATTACAATAACAAACACAAACAATAGAACCATTTAGTTAAAATCCTATGAACATTTTGAATTTGTCTAATTTTATTGTACTTATAAAATATCAACAACAAAAAAATATCAAAAATATTGTATAGTTCTCTAATTTCTTTTTAATGTTCAATTCTTTTGGAATATTAAAAGTTTGATAACAATTGATTCTTGTCCTTTTTACTAGAAATGAAAATACGTGTCATCATCATCATCATCATCATCATGTGCAGCTAGCACGGATATCCCTGACCCTCTCTCTCCACGTCTCCCTATCATTCATCGCCTTTGGCAGGTCTTCAGGGTTACATCCCGTATCATCACATAGCTGCTGTATGTATGTATGTTCGAGCTGGTCGTCCTGCTTTTGATTGGCCATGTGCGGGGTCCACAGGAGCACTTCACTTACGATCTCGTCCTTGCTTCTCCAGCAGTGTCCAGCATGTCTGATTCGTCTAGCTTGTATAGTTTTTGTGACAGGTGGTAGGTGACCGTACAGCTGGCGCCTTGTGGGGTGTTGCTGCCAGGACTTGTTTAATATTGCTCGCAACTAGTTCTAAGAAATGAAACTCTACAGCATCAAAACTGAAACCAAAAATAAAAATTTCATAAATATATAAATGTGTTTATATTTTTGGTTACATTCAGTCCTGTTGGGTTTAGAAAAAAATAATTCTTAACAATATCTATTTTTATTGTGTTATGTTCCACGAGAAATTATAAAATTCTTCTTTGAGAAAGCAATTCACTTTTTGTAATGGACATAACAGTGACTTTCGGAATACCAAATGCATGCACTGTCTCACTTGTTGAGTCACCTTTATACGAAATACACAAAGAAAATGCAGTGTTCAAGTGTTTTGTAGCATGAAACCCCAGATAAAAGAGGGGGAGGGAAGAAGATCTGTTCCTAAGCTATTCTAAGGGACCCCAGTTAATCTCAGTCATCAATCCATTCATACAGTACAATATAAACCTAGTCACACTGTCCAATCTTGCCACGTTCACCAAAATGCCAGAGTCGTTCTGCATGAGCCTGCTTAAAACCCCTGAATGACCTGACAGAGAAAAGTTTATGATTAATGGATTAATGATTATATACAATGTGTCTTCATGTAAGGGAGAGGAAAAGATCTAAGAAGATATAAACTAAGAAGAAAAACAATTGGTTAACCTCCCGTCCCCCCATCTAAAGTGGATCACCAACTGTTTTCCAGTACCGAGAAGGTCCAAAAACAAGCCGGACAATCCCTACAAGAAGAATGGGTCTATGCTTGATGGAAGTAAATGTAAATGGGGTGGGATCAGTTGTGCCAGTCCACTCTGATGGGGCTGAGAAGAGACGTGCTTTTTTCACTTCCTTGGGCATTCCCACTTGCTTGCTTTATTGAATTAAACAGAAGGGGGGATCTGGAACTGGCAGCAGTTTTGGGTGAGGACCTTAATAAAATGACCTTGGGTGTGGTCTCCATTGGTGCATATGCAGCCTACAATGGACACGTTATCTGTTGGGGGAGTTGTGGTTGCCAGTAAAATAGCCCTTGATATGGTAACAGTCTCCAGCAGAGGAGGACCGGCCTTCAGTGCAGTCATTGATAGGGCAGACATGATCAGGGTAGCCACGGTCTGAAATGTGGCCAACATAATCTCCAACATGGTCAGTGTCAAGTTTAGCAGACAGAATGGCTTGTGAGATAGGAAATTTCTTTGTGGAGGACTCTGAATTACCCTTCATGACTGCAGATGTAGCCATGGAGGGGACATGTTGTTTTAAACAATAATCAGAAGCCATAGATGGGTAAAAACTAAGCGGTTAGATTGTAGGATTGGTAAAAGGGAAAGAAACCATTTCTGCACTCTGCCCTCTTGGTTGAGCAATGGACCCAAACACTAGAGAGAGAAAAGCACAAAAAGACGCTGACTTAAGTGGTCTTTTTATCAACCGAGGGCCTAGCAATAACTCCAGTAAAGAATAGGCCAAATGAGAAACATAAAAATGCGCAGAAAAGATATATTAAATGCAATGAAGTGTATGGTGAGAAAGAAACGTACGTTCCTACTTACCAAAATCAAAGAAGACTAACACTCCTATGCTCTCGCTTGTCAAGTCAACATTTGTAAAGAACCCGTTGCGCATGCGCAAAACTACCAATTTTATACAACGGGCTCATTTGAATAAGGCAGCAAATGGGCATTGTAAAAACCAGGTGAGTGGACATGGAAAATCAGATATTTTTTTCTCAGTTTTTTTTTCGCATAAACAGTGGAATTACAACTACAATTAAGATCTGCATTGCGAGTGCAAGTGAAACCGACATTGGTATTAGGACTACACTTGAAATCTACGTCATGAGCATAACTGAATGCGACAAGCTATTTCACAGTATAACTGCTCTGGTCAATACTCGTAGGAAGTGCAGGTGAGAGATGTCGATAAGATGCCTTACATGCCACCCGGATTCAAGCATGAAACTTAGAACTCAACCCAACAGGTGCACAAACAAATGAAAACCAGGAATAGTAACTGAAATGATAAGCCCTCAATTGGTAAGTGTGGATAGAATACCTCATCACGTGAGAGATCTTCACTCCTTTCCTGGAGTGTTGAGACCTGTGGAGGATGAGAATAGCACATTGTGTTGAATAGTTGGATATGCCAATAATTGAAAATGACCACATAACTGGCGAAAACCTTAGTCAATCAAACAGTATTGGTAACAACGAAGGAAGTCATCTGAACATAATGGAAGTGCAAGAAGAAATAAGTGAGCCTTTCAGTGTACATCTTTGAAGGAGTAGCAGACGCAAAAGACCTCCCAATAAGTACTACATGAATGATGATGAGTTCAGTGGGGTGTGTAGGTTGTTGGTTGGTTGTTGGGATTTTATGGCATATCAACCTTTGTAGGTTATTTAATGCCAAATCCATTTTTATTTAAATAATCGATTCCGTTTAAAACAATTCAGTTTAGCATGTGTACACAGTTTAATTGTCAAAAACATTTCTATTTCAAACTATTCAAGTAGTTATATATAACAATTCAGTTTAGCGTAAGTACAGTTTTCTTGTCAAAAGCAGTTCAATTCCAACTAATTCAATTTAGCATAAGCACGCAGTTTAAATGGAAGTACAGTTTAATTGTGAAAAACCTTTCTATTTCGAGCTAACCAGTTTAGTCAAGCAGTTCTAATTCAGCTAATTCAGTTAAGTATAAGTACAGATTTTGTTTACTCTCAGTTAAATGTCAAAACAGTTCTATGTTATCAATTCAGTTAAGAGTAAATACAGTTTCAATGTCAAAAAACAGTTCTATTTCAAATAATTCAGTTTAGCATAAGCATGCAATTTAAATGTAAGTAAGTAAAGTTGGCGACCATAGTCGAGGGTAACCCGAAGGTTCCCTTTTCGATAGCTACTACACCAAGGTGTAGGGGAGGGCGCTACTCCTTCCCTGGATTGCTCTACTTTACCCTTGATCCGTACCTTATAATGCTGAGTGTTAAGCAAGGAGGCATCAAGTACCATTTTTTGAGTCTTTGGTATGACTCGACCTGGGATTGAACCCAGGTCTCCCGGACCATTGGCGAACACTCTAACCGCTAGGCCAATGTCCGGTACAATTTAAATGTAAGTACGGTTTAATTGTCAAAAATATTTCTATTTCAAGTTATCCAGTTTAGTCAAACAATTCAGTTTAGCATAAGTATGCTTTTAGTTCTATTTAACCTATCAGGTGCTACCACGCCAAGCCAGAGTGGACCTGGGAGCAATGTCAATAAAGAGGTACTCCGCATTCCCCAAAGTTTCAGCATTGCTAGAATCTCACCATCAGATAGTTTAGTGTCATATCTAGGACACTCGGGGAGTGTAGTGGACGTAATAGTGACACAGAATGCTCTGTCTTGCTTGTCAAGCCATCATTTCTAAAGAACCCAGCCTGCATACACGAAACTACCTATTTTATACAGTGGGCTCATTTGCGTGAGAGGACAAATGGGCGATGTAAGAACTAGGCGAGTAGATGTGGGGACTCAGATTTTTTTTCTCGATTTCGGTGAGCGTGAACTGTGGAATAACGATTACAATTGAAATCTACGTCACAAACATAACAGAACATGATATTTTTCATAAAAATTAGTTGGTCTGCAAACAATTTTGTCATGCATCTATTCCTAATATTGTGCACTGTAGAAAAAACAGTTGTCAAGGGCTACCCAAAAGCTCCCTTTTCAATAGCTACTACACTGAGGTGTAGGGGAGGGTACTATTTCTTTCCCTGGATTTACTTTACCCTTGAAACGTACTTTATAATACTGAGTGTTAAACAAGGAGGTATCAAGTACCACTTCTTTAATCTTTGGAATTGAACCCTGGTCTCCCGGGCCATTGGCAAACACTCTACCACTAAGCCAATGGGCCGATCAACAAAGTTGGTGACCTTAGTTGAGGGTGACCCGAAGGCTCCCTTTTCAATAGCCACTACACTGTGGAGTAGGGGAGAGCACTCCATTCCCAGGACTGATGCACTTTACCCTTGATTCTCACCTTACAGGGCTGAGTGCTGAGCAAGGTGACATCAAGTACCGTTTTTGAATCTTTGGTATGGCTCGACACTACAAATAATAATCATGTATATAATGTAGTTTGCAATATGTATTAATAAATAATGTTCAATTGCATTGGTGAGATACTGACAGTCACTAAGTACCGTTGACTCTGTATCTATGCAATCCAAATTTATATAATTCAATTTTGTAATTTTGTTTGAAGTTACTGATGATATATAAAAAAGTGCTGAATATCTTAAGGACAAATGTGAGTAAATGCTTTGAAGTATCGACCTTAAAACTGTTTGCCATTACCTGAAGTTTCATTTTTACTATTTTTCTAATTATATGATTAAAACAATAGTTGCATGAAACTAAGTAACGTCAAACACTTTCAGGGTAAACACTTTTAGGTTCAGTTTGGTTTGGTTTTATAGCATATCAACCATAGTTGGTTATTTAATGCCAACTCCTGTTTTTACTTATATATATTATATAAATGTCTTGTAAACACATTTTGTAGATACACACAGGTAAATGATCAAACAGTTCTATTTCAAACAATTCAATTTAGCATGTCATTTGTTTGCACTCAGTTCAAATGTCAAACACTTCTTTTTGACCCATTGTTAGGACCCTATCAGGTACTACCACTCTGGATCAGAGTGGACCTGGGAGCCATGAAGGAGTACTCTGCATTCCTCAAAATTCCAGAACTGCTGGAGCCTCACCATCTAATTGTTTAGTGTCATAACCAGGACACTCATTGGGAGAGTCTCACCCCTCTGCAGAGATGCAGTCAGTGTATTTTACAACCCCAGCCAACTGGGTTCATAAACACTTTTAGTTCATCTTAAACAGATATATATATATATATATATATATATAAAACAAGAGAGAGATATTACTTTTTATATAGACTATAAAGTAGATTCATGAATTTTTACTTCTTCCCAAATATAAATGAATTGATCACAGAGGATCCTTTTCTTGACCAATATATTTACCGAATTTAACTCCATTTGATTTTGTAGAAGGAAAGACTTATCAAAAAACACTTGGCTATTCATGAAAAATTCTTTCAAGCTAAGAATAGGAACCAATTAAATTGGTAAGATTAAAACAATCTGATATAAATAATGTTTTGGGACAGATTTTTCTGAAATGATTTCCTTATTTCTATATTGTTGATCCATTATGATTTAAAAATGGGAAATGAATTTATGATCAGTCTGTATATAAGGTGATACTTTTTTTCATTCAGCTTTTTTGTTTACTTGCTATTAAAAACATTTTGTACAAAAACAGGGCAATATATTTTGTGTTTTATAATACAAATTGCTTTTGTCTCTTATTCCCCTTCACTTTTTACAAACACTTCTTGGATATATGCAAATATAATAAATTGGTATATAAAGCTTATTTGATCCAAAATTCAAAACACCTGTAAGTTAACTCCCTTAGACTCTATGTGATTGATTATTTCATACAGTGGTTCCAGAAAGACCAGAAATCCTTATTTTATTTAATATTATTCAGTACTTGAAACCTTTTAACTATGTGTAAACAATAGCAATATTTAATTGAGTGCAAACAAGTTAACTCTAACTTTTTTTTAAAATAAAGTTGCCTTCAAATTGTTCACTTATAAATCAGATGCATATCCATTTAACTGTATGCAAACAAATGACTTATGTTAAATTAGATTGTTTGTGTAACATGGCAATACTTGGAACTTATGTGCAAACCAATAAGCATTTGCTAATTTAAAAATGATATCTACAAACTATGCATTGATAAATCATATATACTTAATATATACATATAAACAGGATTTGGCATGAAATAACCTACAAAGGTTGATAGGCCATAAAACAAAACCAACCCACACATTCTAAAAAATAATGGGTAATATATATAAAGGCATTAATATATATCTATTATACAATAAATATATTCTCTGATTGTATATAACATAATTATATGAGGGTCATTCAATAAATAAGGTGAATTTATGCCTCAGGTGGTGGCAACAGGAAGTACTGTTTGCAGTTGCACCTTTTTCTAGGAAACCAATTGTGATGGGTTCTTTCATAACACACAAGACTATCAGCATGACCTTATTTACTGAATAGAACTTCTTCTTTACCGTAGAATCAGTGTGTTTCCACTCTATGGACTGACTTTTCAACTAAACCACATAGTGGTAAACCCATGTTTAGTCCATTTATAAACATTTTTTTAACTAAAGCATGCTTCTCAATAAATTTCACATAGTTTGCACTTCTTAGCCACCAAAAATTTAATGGCAGACCTCTGTTCAAGCCTTGAGCACTCAATTTGATTTGCAGGCAGTTTGCATGGCCTCAAAATAAATTTTTGTTATAAACCAATTCCACATATTGTAGAGTTCCCGTTTATGAAAAAATTTCAGAAAAAAAACAAACTTAGTTTTTTTTCAAAATAATATCCCCCTTATTTATTGAATGACACTCATATATATATATATATAGTTTGGTATTGTATGGTTTGGTAATTTTTTGCTGGCTGTTTTTTCTCATTAATAAACACCATCCTTATAGATAAGTAACAGTAGTTTCCCGACTGAACTATACATTCCTGGCCATTGACCTATAAGGTTCCTTCACCTAGCATCTAGCAAAGTACACCATTGACATGCCTTTGGATTCATCCACCTTACTTCACACCCACCATGCTGCATCCCATGGTTTCCATTGCTTAACGCTTGTTTGGTTAATATAATACTCTCCTTTCTCAGAGACCATTATTCAGTGACAAACCTGGGCAAGATATTTGAATATTGCAGGGTTTGACCTCTCCATTTTGATAAAGGTTTTATTATCACAGTGTTGTACATCTCTGGTGTAACACTTATTGGGTTTTAATGAGTTTTCCTTTGAAAAAATCCCGCATCTTTTTTCTTTTTCTTTTTTGAATCTATTACTCTAAGTCCAGCTATCCTATTTTAGCTTGATCAGTTAAATGTGAGATTAGCTCTTTCATTACAATTAGATAAAGTTATTTTGGTGCATTGGATTTTGAGTTTTCTATTTCATTGAGGGAGTGTAACTGCTACATATAATCTGAGATGTTAATTAGTCATTAATAGCCTATAATGAAACAAGGAAATAGATATATGAATACTCGTACTTGCATACTTGCATTCTTGCCAGCAGTCAGAATTTGGGGGGGGGGCATTTTTTTGTGTGAGAGGGATTTTTAATTTCTACTCAGGTGAGACTGCATTCTAGAAAAATGACCAGGAAAGATGAATTATAAAATTATAAAAATTAGGCAGGGAAATAATTCTGAGTTGTACATCTTCAATTGTCAAGGGAACTGATGATCTTAAACAAGAAACTCAGTCCTTACTTATTACCGTAATTTTATAATTGTTCACAAAGTGTTATATTGCTCTGAATTTTTTTGTATTGAGTACTGTAAATATTTTGTGCTTTATCATATTTACCACCCCCTTCGTTCGGGCAGGATATGACACAAGGTCAATTTTTTAAGTGGAGTTTTAACAGGTTTGAATTCAGAGTTTTCCTTCTCCTAGTCTAGTTGCCTCACCAAGGCTGAAGAACCCAGTCTGCCCTACTATTTACCCATAGCTGGAGGGAGAATAATTGGATTCATGCCTTTCCCAAGATTATTAGTGCTATGTGAAATGCAATCAGTCTCGTCCAGGATTTGAACTCGTGTCGCCGTGTCCATTTCCTATGACGATAACCATATTTATACACACTTGTCACATTGACATTTAAGCTTAAGTGTTCGCAACTTGATACCTCCTCACTTAACACTCAGCATTATAAGTTACATATCAAGAGTAAAATAGAGCAATCCAGGGAATTGGGTAGTGCTCTCCCCTACACCTCAGTGTAGTTGCTATTGAAAAGGGAACCTTTGGGTCACCCTTGACTATGGTTGCCAACTTTACTTACTATATATATGTGAAAATTTACTGAGATGAAAAAACACAAGGTCATCAGAGGATGATTTTATTGAATTATTTGCCAACATTAAATGTTTCATTTTTCAACTTTCATTAGGGTGTGAGAGTTATTAAATGAAAAGAAAAAAGAGGAGAAAGTTTTAAAACATTCTATCTCCTTTGGTAGCATTCTGTTTCAGGTTTGTGAGATGTAATTCACATTCCAAAAATTTAATTTTTTAAAAATCTATATCACACCAGTCTCACTATCTATCAGTCTGTGTGTGTGTGTGTGTTATTTTGTTCAGTCCGGCCTTTATTTAAATTTTTCTTTGCTTTGGTAGAGGCACAAGCGTAGCACGTCGCGATCACGGAGGCAGCTTGGCTCTTCCAGAGTCATGCCGGGGTTACTGTCGGAGCCGATATAATGCTGAAATAACCCGAAATTGGCAATGAAGACAGTTGCATCACTGAAGACCTCCTTGATGCATCTAGGATGTATGATTGAAATGAAAATTCATATAAACCTATTATAAACCTTCCATAATATGTCTATCCATCTTTATCAATGTTTGCCTTATTCTTTTCTACAAATTACATCCCTTGCTTTTCAGAATAGCACTTCTAATGACTGCTAGGTGGCATGAACAAAGTAACATTATAAAATGTGCAGCACTACCCCCCTGGCAGGACCACTTGGTATGAATGCTGGGTGGGTAATTGAAAGTTAATCACCTGGTCTCAGGACCCCCTTTTCCCCCGACAGTATCTACTTTGTAGGGTTGAGTTTGCTGCTTAGCACCTGAGGTAACCCAATAGAGGAATGCTGACAGGACCAAACATTTTTGGTATAGCTGCACATGAGTCTCCACTCTAAAATGTCCTTGTATCATGTATTGACTTTAATAAGTTGTTAAAATCCCCACCTCTCTTTTTGTTCTGGCCTCAACAAACAGTAAGCACACACAAGTGTATGTGTCTCCTGACAAGGAAGAAGAACTTTTGCCCCAACAAACCTTGTTTTGCACAATGCTTTGATATAGGTCTTCACACCACAACTTTCTCTCTTGAATGAACTCTTTGTATTTCATGTAATTCTTGTTATCCTTCTATTAAGTTTGCTCCAACAATAAGTGTTTCATTGTTAATTCATCATGAATTATTTTATATTGTTTGACATGAGGAAATGTTAAACCATAATACATTTTCTCTACTACTTGTGTCTGAAATGTATTCCCCATTCTCTAATAATTGTGGCTGCGAGTTTTCATACTCAGATACAACAAATATATGAAGCCCAACTTTCAAGTTGTTGATAGCTAAGCCCACTCAGTACTATCCCACACATTCTATCTATTAAATACAACTCTCTGTTTATTTATTTATCTATCAACCAAGAATTTCTCAATGGCCAATTCTTTCTGAGATTGGATCTGCTCCTTCATAACACTGCAAATCTTCAGCCAAAACAAAAACATTGAATAAGGTAACAAAAATAACATACATCCAAGTAACAACAATATTATCACCAAAAGGAAAAATAAAGAAGAAAGGCAAATGTGGTCGCAGGGTAAGCTGTGTTGCCGTTTGCTATCTGACTCCATTCTGAGGTTATTTTATTTTTACCCCACGTTGTCTTGTTGGTGTAACTTCTTGGCTCAGAAGACCGTAAAAGAATTATATGAAAGAAGATTGTAACAAATAGGAGACGAAGACATTTTTTATATTTTTCCTTTATTTCTGGGTTCAACAACCATTCAGTGGGTGAGGAAATTCTACCTGAATACAATTGAAATGGTTGAATCCTCCAGTCAAGGTGTTAAAAATACGTTAGTTGTTTCTTGGGTATATATGTGTCCTTATTCGGTATTTAAAGCTTTAACAACGTATTCGGTATATAAAACGAGGCGTTAGTCACTTTTGGGAGTTCGTCTAAATTCGGTGTTTTAGTCATGGGTTGATAGTGAAAGAGACGACTACTACCAGTAGAAGGGTTAGCCAATGTGTCATTTAAAGACAAATGCATGGCGTCCTCCACCAGTTAGCAAGGTGTTGTCACTCCACTGGTCACTGCTGAAAGAGAATGAGATTTCTCCTTTTATCGGGATGGTCCCTTTTCTTTGTGCATGCATCGCCCCTATTCCTGTCAGAGGCCTCTGGGAGTTTCTGCATATTTTAATAATTATTCTAATTCAATTTAATTTTTTTTTTTTATTTATTCCCTACAGACATAAAGAAATATAATGACTGACTTGCTCGAAGCAATGCCGTCAACCACCTGCTATCAGTTTAACTTTTGTTAATGATAGAATGCCTTTCTTTGGTATTTTATGTCAAAGTTCATTTAGAAGCCAATTTTTAGGGTTTATTCTTCTTCTTGGACAACCGTGTTCCTCTAGTTTCCTGTGTAGACTTGTTAAAAACGAAGTTTACTATTTCTTTGAGTGAACTTCGAGTAGACCACTGCTTCCTACTCTTAGATGAATATCTTTCTGTTTCAACTCGAATTTTCTTCTGTTGAGGCTATGGAGGCTTTTACCACCTTTTCTGACATGACCACAGCTTCCTTTCAGTAAAAAGTCCAATGATACTGCCTCTTGACCTTAGACTCAACTTTCTTTTGAAGGGCCAGCATACCAAAACCCCAAATAGCTGCAGTAGGCTTATTGTTTCAACAAGTACCAATAAAAATCTTGTTAGACTTATGGGCCTATTTTACTCAAGCTACCTCACTTTAAAAAAACTGCCTAAAGTTGAAGGTGAATAAACAAGAACTCGCAAAGCAAAAGGAGAGAGCAAGACAGAGCTTTCTGCTCATGCTGAAAAAGAACCAAAAGAAGAGGACCAGACCCTTGTGGGTCTCACTTAAATAACAACAAGGGCATAACCTCAAAATAGCCAAGCAGATTCGAGAAGACATTAACTGCCAAATTTACAATTTCAAACAATATATATATATATATATATATATATATATCATCCAACCCGTCAGCATAAGCAGGATGTGACACAAGGTCAATTTCTAAATGGAGTTTTACAGGTTTCTCTGCTCCCAGATTGGTTATCGTAAGAAGATTAAATAGCCCAGTTTTTATTACAATAATATATGAAAGCAGTAAACTTGTATTTAGTGAAAATGAATAAAGATAAATAAATAAAAATGAAATAAATAAAAATAAGATAAATTTAAATCAATACAAATCAATAAATAAATAAATAAAAAATTAATAAACTGAAATAAGTAAAATAGATTGATAAAAATAAGTAAAATTCTTAATTTCCTTCAATCCTATGTTCTGATTGAGTAAAAAGCCACCTTTCCCCCCACCCTTGTATCCCACTGTTAATCTACGTTAATCCCAGTTAAATTTATTGTGTAGTGGATGCACGTAATTGTTTAGTGGATATGTCTCTCTCCAATTTGTAGTGAGTGAATTCCCGTCCATATTTAACGGGTATTACTTTCAGGTTTAGTTCCACCACAAATACAACACAAATTTTACAAGCACGTAAACAAATGGAATATGACAACAACGAACATTAAGAAACAAACAATTTAATAATCATAACAAAATAAGAATAAAAATAATGAGAAATACAGTTATGGCCAGTTGAATGAAAATAGGGTTGTTCGCCCATGTGTGTGTGTTTACATGTTAGTAAAGTCCATCATATAAATGGGTCCATAGTTGGCCGAAGTAAGGAGGATAAAATTTTTGTCTTTACTTCCATACATGGGTATGTGTGTGTGTATATGAGTGATGGACCGTAAGTATGGGTCTTTGCTTTCATTAAGTCCTCACATGTGTTTTCTTATGATTTTGGCGACAACGTGTCGCATTGATAAAAGAAGGTCGCACGCATTTTCCCTTTGAGTCTTATGGCGTGGTTCTCTGCTGTCCGTTCATGACCTCTCGTTGTAGAAGGTATGAATGACTGAATGACCTGGTTGATTAAATTCGTTGTTTATATTTTTGGGATCACTAAATTGGATCAAAAAATAATTTTATTGCGGGTCCTAAAATTCAAGCGCGTAGACATTTCTTGACCAATCAGATTCATATATGTATTTATTTGTTTTAGAGCCTAAAAATTTTCTGTTAATTAGTTTCTGATCCAGATTTTCTAGAATGTTCTTATTCTATGTTTTTAGCTAATTGGTTGAAAAATATAAAAATATAACTTCAATGCTAATGCGATTTTGATCTGAAATTTCTAAAATGTTCTTATTCATGTTTTTGGGGGTTGATTATCTGAAGGCTAAAAAAAATGTGTATTCTATATTTGTCTTACTTGTACAAATCAACATCACATTCTTTTAATCTCTCAAATAAAAAAAAACAAAAAAAAAACAGATTTATTAGTGTATAAAAAGTCAGATTTTTTTTATTGAAAGCTTTTTTCAAGTGCACATCTAAATGATATCTATGTCTATCTCTTAATCTCGTACAGTTAAAATCCTTAAGAAGAGGATTAAGTTTGTCTCAAGGGGAAGAGGGCATCACCCCAGGCAGCACCTACCCCATAGGATAAAAAGATGGTTAAGTCAGAATCAATCCCTAATGCATGAAGCGTAAAGGGCAATACCAAAGAGATTTAGCAATTTTTGGCATGCCCCACCCATGTACTGAAACTGCTGTTATCAGAGAAGCTAGGAAAATACCCTATGACTTTTCAATATTATTAATATTTTTTATATACATATTATATCATTATCAACACTATTAAGTTGATTTTTTGTTTCAGATGTTATAGTGATGAATACTAGTACTGAGATTCCGACTGTTTTGAAGCATCTTTTTAAACTGGACTAAAGCTGTTCTCATGTTTTTAAGGGAAATGACTTGTTTTTAAGGGAAATGACTTGTTTTTAAGGGAAGTGACTTGTTTTTAAGGGAAATTACTTATTTTTAAGGGAAGTGACTTGTCTCTTGAATCAATACCTAAAAATGAATGACCATCAGTCGTGGATTTTAATGCTTTAAAATACAAAAGAAAACCCTGCAACCAGAACTTGAAAACTTTCAAGAGCTAAAATCATCAAAATATACCATATGTTGAACATTACATAAGCATGTCAAGTGATGTACTTCTGTGAACCCCCTCACATAGATAAGCAAAGAGTGGATGACCAACTAGAACCTATCAACAATAGTTCTATGCTGATTCAGGATGAAGGCCCGAATGATCTGTCGGGAGTGATGAACAATAGAGACGGATGATAAGAGAGGGTCAGGGAAATCCGCACAAATGACGCGACATGATTATGATGATGATGATGATGACATAAGTGTGCAGTTGATTGAAAAAAAAACATACATAGGATATCAATGAAATGTCTGCACTAATGTATAATGAAATAAATGAATAAATTTAAATGTAATTCTTACATTCAGATCAGCGGAAGTTTCAGTCATTTGCTTCGTTTTTTATTGAACACTTTCATTTAAAAGAAAATATGGAAACAAGAGGAGAGAATTTAGACAAGTTAAGTCATCATATAACACATACAAGGGTCAATCAAAAAGTTTTAAGACTCACTCTGAAAGAAGCACATAGCAAAATATTTTGTTTTGGCAACACATCACCATTTATTGTAAAACAAAAAAAATCTGAATTAGTTTTTATGATTTTATAATAAATGGTAATGTCTTGCCAAAACAAAAATGTTTAGCCATGGCTCTTCTTT
This sequence comes from Sepioteuthis lessoniana, assembly GCA_963585895.1. Lineage (NCBI taxonomy): Eukaryota > Metazoa > Mollusca > Cephalopoda > Myopsida > Loliginidae > Sepioteuthis > Sepioteuthis lessoniana. The sequence continues at coordinate 6,817,975 of OY757930.1, forward strand.
CTGAGTGAGGCTTATAACTTGAATCAAGTCTTAGAGATAGAAAAAGAGTACAGCTAGATCAGGATTTACAAGGGAGGGGTGCGGTCAAAACAAGGTAGAGCTAATGAATTCTTGATGGGACTCCTCTTTCCAGAAGATTTTTTAAAATTCTTATTTGAATACAGATAATCTTATTTGGTCATTCTCATGAACAATTAAAAAGTTCTTAGTTGTCTAAATTTCTGAGACGAAACTTGATGATTTTTATCATTAAGGGTTTTCAGACTATTTTCTTCATCTCTAGTGCTACCTCCACAATGCCTTGGCCGACATGTCCGTCGGCCTTCTTCAGGTGTTTGTTGAACTTGGTAACCTTCACGGAACTTTGAACTACGTCCTTTATTGAACCCATGGAGGTCACCTGTTCTGATTCTGTTAGCCATAACTGGGTACAAGTGTTAAGTATTCCTGTATTGTTACTCGTCTGCAGTCTGGATTGAACCTGCAGCCTCCAGATGATTGTCTCCTTAGAAGCTTAGGGAACCAATGCCTATAACCATGACGCCATTTACCATCTAGATAAGAATAAGTTTCAGTTATCTACTTAATAATTTTACTAAACAATTAAATAGAAAATTTATATCTTCAACTCATTACAATTCACCGATCTTCCATATTTTGTTTAGTCTTTTCCATCCCCAAAAACTAAGAAGACGTCAACTTATCACACATTGATAATATATTATTTTGGGTTCTAAAAAAAAGAAAAAAAAAAGAAGGAAGTAAATAACTGAAATTTATACTGATCTCGATAGTGAATATAAGTATCACATTTCTAACATTTTTTTAGTATTTTATAAGAAAAATAAACAATGATTATAAAAAGATTAATAAATTTCAACGGTCAGCCTATTCTGAACTAGCCACTCAAAATCATTGTTTTAAGCAACTGTTACAAGATAAAAGTGTCTTAGTTTTTAAAACTATAAGCATAAAATCCCAAAATAATAAATCATTCATTGGTGCTTACACAAAATAGACCACTGATGAAAATGACCATTAATTCTGTAGCAATGTACCAAAAAATTATATAGAAATTTAATTCTGACATTTATCAGTCAAATAAGATTAAGTTCCAATTATTTGCTTAATTTTTAATTTTTTTTACTGTTATACATTTAAAATCCTGAAAACTTCCGAGCTAACACTCAAATGGATGGCCCAGTTGGTTGGGGCTGCAGAATACACTGACTGCTTCTATTTAGTGGGGTAAGACTTCCCCAATGAGTGTCCTACATATGATACTAAATAACCTGATGGTGAGGCTCAACCAATGCTGGAGCTTTGGGGAATGTGGAGTACTTCTTTATAGGCATTACTCCCTGGTTCAATCTAGCCTGGAGTGGTAGCACCTGATAGGGTTCTATCTATTGTTCAAATAGAACTAAACCGTATACTTATGCTCAACTGAATTGTTTGAAATAGAATTGTTTTGACATTTAAACTGTGTACTTATGCTAAACTGAATTGTTTAAAATAGAACTGTTTTTAAAATTAACAGTGTGTAAACAAAAGACTGTATTTATGCTAAACTGAACCGTTTGAAATAGAACTGTTTATATGTATAAAAATAGATTTAGAATTAAATAACCTACAAAGATTGATATGCCATAAAACCAAACCAAAACAAAACCAAACTAACTCAAATGGAAGCAAATAAAGAAAATATGCTAAAAGGCAGAACAGCATTAAACACTGACACAAAGGGCAGAAGTTAGTGTTTGATTAGATACCAATGCTTAGAGCCCCAAGAAGTACATTTAGCAGTATTCTCTTGTTTGCTAATGTTATCCACTTTGAAAAAACTGAATGATATTAAACACTGAGATGAAGGGCAAAAAACCTCCATTAAAAAGATCATGTGAGATTAGATGCCAAGGCTTAGAGACCCAAGAACTACACTTAGCATTGTTCTCTTATTTACTTACTGTTATGAATTTGGACCCTGGGGATAGTCTAATTCCAATTTTACTCATAAATATAGACCCCCTCCCCCTCTCTCTCTCTCTCTTTCTTCCTTTCCCTCTTTTTGTTTCCCTCACAAACCAGCAGAAGTAGACGAGAAGTCTGAAGAGTTGAACTCAGGTCAAGGGGGCGTGCCGACCAATTCACGGTCAAATTTCCCTAATATGGGTGTATGAACTGGCAAGCAGCCCCTAGCAACAAGCGACCTATTTGAAGGCTGAATACCTATTGGGCAAGAAGCCCATGTGATACGAGGCGTAGGGAAGGTCTAATCTGCAAAGAGGAAACATCAGACAAGTCAGTTTGCCGAGAGATCCCCTAACAGGCACACGTGTCTGTGATGCAAAGAGTAAACGGTCTTCCCAGGTCAGCTCATATGGGAAGCTTAAAAGGCCGCCAGAAAAGGATAAGAATTGCGTGGCTATTTTGTTCGTCGACTGACCACAAGAAGAGCCAGAGAACAAGAAACAGTTTGAAGATATACCCAGGAAGAAAGAAAGAAAGAAAGAAAGAAAGAAAGAAAGAAAGAAATTAACGGTTGGTGAAACGCGACACCAGGAAAAAAAGGAAGAAAAGTTAATGGTCGGTGAACTGCGACACCAGAAAAAAAAGAAAAAGAAACATATATATGTATATAAAAAGAAAAAGGAATAAAAGAAAAAAAGAGAGAGAGAAGTAAGATAAGCTTTCATTTTAATGTTGTTTTACTTTTTGCTTAACCCGTTCCTACCGCATGCAAAACACATCAAAAATGATTTTTTTGCACACATCATCACAAGAAAAATTCTAGGTGAATTGTCCCCAAATTGTTAAAATATAAACAGTGTTATTCTTGTCGCCTAGACTATTTTACTTCACATACATACCTTTATTTTTTGGAAGTTGATAATGAAATAATTTGTATTCTAAATTGTGCATTTTGTGTTGTCTTCATTTTCCGCTTATTCGAAAATCTCTTTGTCATAGTTTTCCCTGTTCACTTGTAGCTGAATGACATCCCGAAATAAAATATTATCCGACCTAATACCAGCAATACGCTTGGCATTGTTCCTGCGATAGGCATAGGTAAAAGGGTTGAGACTAAAAGCTTGTCACCTTCACCGACGGTAAACCAGTCGGAGAAGTTTCATGACATTACATTATTCTCTTTGAAAAAGCTGAATGACTTTAAACATTGAGATGAAGAGCAAAAATCTCCATTAAAAAGATTTTGTGAGATTAGATGCCAAGGCTTAGAGACCCAAGAATTGTTCTCTAATTTGCTTATATTATTCTATTTGAAAAAGCTTTTAGAATTTTAAATGAATAAATGCTTATTCTGAACAGTTATATCTAATTACCAAAAATTTCCAATCAGTATAAGTTAACATCTTAGTGGTTTAATAGGGGGAATAATTATAGCCAATGGCTAAAGGGTAGCTATAAGTCAACATCTTAGTGGTTTAATCATCATCATCATCATGTCATGCCGCTAGCATGGATATCCCTGACCCTCTCTCGCCACTTCTCCCTATCATTCATCGCTTCTGACAGGTCGTCAGGGCTACATCCCGTATCCTCACATAGCTGCTGTATGTATGTTCGAGCTGGTCGTCTTGCTTTTGCTTGGCCATATGCAGGGGTCCATAGGAGTACATCACTGATGAGTTCGTCCTTGCTTCTCCAGCAGTGTTCTGCGTGTCTGGTTCGTCTAACTTGTATAGTTTTCGTGATGGGAGGCAGGTGGCCGTATAGTTGGTGCCTTGTGGGGGTTGCCGCCAGGACTTGTTCAGTATTGCTCGCAACATTCTTTGTAATTGCCGTCTAGCTTCTTCTTCAGCCGTTTAGTTAGCGTCCAAGTAGTGCATCCATATAGCAGTATCGACACGACCGCTGCCTGGAAGAAACTGCGTTTCGTTTTATCGGTCAGGTCTGATTTCCATATGATTGAGAGCCTATCGATAGCTGTCCATGCTTTCGTTAGTCGTGTGTCGATGTCTTTTTCGGTTGATGAGACGCTGCTTCCTAGGTAGGTGAATTTGTCTACTAGTTTCAGGGGGCAATAATTATAGCTAATGGCTGAATGATAGCTATAAGTCAACATCTTAGTGGTTTAATAGTGGGGAATAATTATAGCTAATGACTGAAGGATAACTATAAGTCAACATCTTAGTCATTTAATAAAGTAAGTTGGTGATCTTAGTCAAGGGTGACTAGAAGGCTCCTTTTTTCAATAGCTACAAAACCGATGTGTAGGGGAGGGTGCTACTCCTTTCCCTGTATTGCTCCACTTTACCCTTACCTTATAATGCTGAGTGTTAAGCAAGGCAGCATCAAGTACCATTTTTTGAGTCTTTGGTATGACTCGACCTATGATTGAACCCCGGTCTCCCGGATCATTGACGAACACTCTACTCATTAGGCTAATGGCCTGGTTTCTAGTTGAAGGTGTAAATTTTGGTCATTGATATGAATGTTGATGGACTACTAATAATTTTGATGAGACGTGATTTGAATGATGGGAAGAAGATTAATTGCAAAATTATTTTAAGCCATTGTTACAAGATATAATGAATGACTTTTAGTGTGTAAGACAATTCTTATTGATAAAATCCAAAAATATTAAATGATTTCCTGGTACTTGTACAGATCAGTTTTTTCATGAAAATTTCTATTAATTCTTCAGTAATGTACAAGAAAATATCTATAAATATAATATTTATTTTCACCATTTAGAAAAGAGTAAATTTCAGACATTTGCTTTTTTTACTGAATACTTCTAGTTAACTCCTCAAATTCTCAAATTGGTCATTAATTGAAAAAAACAAAACAAAAACAAAATGACTGATGGCTAAATTGTATCTGTTTGAAGATGTAATTTTAATTTCAACTGTTCCGTACAAAAATTAAGTAAATAACAGAAACTTATTCTTAACTGGATGGTGAATGTAAATGCTAAGGAGAGTTAAATGTTTTGCCAAATTTTGATAATGTGAAGCACTATCTGGCAGCTCTGGATACTTTTGCTGAGGTTGTCGTGCCCCGCCTAAAATCGTAAATAAATCGGGACGCTCAAACCTTAAAAACATTACATCTGGCTACGACCGGATATGAAACCTTATATAATCATGACTTGCCGTTACAGTTAAAAGAAAAGGGGGAAAATGTCATTTACATCATTGATAGGGTTCGTCTTTCGAAAGTAATTCGATTAAAATAAAGTGGATTATCTTCTGAAGCCTATCCCAGGCTAAAGAAGAACGGTATTTCCACTTCTATTTTTTAAAAGACGAACTTTACGACAAGGCGGCCCTGTTATTGCGTCACAGTTCCTGCTTGATGTCAAGAAGCCCTTTTTGACTGCCCGGTGCCGCGTTTTTCATAACCAGCAGGGTTCGATAAGGGGAGGGGAAGGTCGTACCCGACCTTCCCCTCCCCTTATCCTCACTTTAATCGGCCTTCGAATTATTGACCTTGAGTCAAGCCTTGTCTGGTGAAAAACGCGCCCTATTTGCCTGTGGCAAATAGGGCGCGTTTTTCATAACGAAGCTCTTCCAAGGCTGAATCCTACATCTCGTGGTCGCATTCGCCTTACTTCCCAGGCTGAATCCTACTTCTCGTAGTCGCATTCGCCTTACTTCCCTTAGATATACCAAAAGGTCCTTTTAAGGGCCACTAGAGGCCACCTTCTGCGGGTTTGAGTATCTCTGACGGTTCTTACGAACTCATCGAAGCAGACGGCCTGGAGGCAAACACAAAGAGGATTCTAAGACCACCCAGTCTTAACCATTCAGTCGGTTCCCTGTCCGTTCGTTCGCTTGGCTGCGCAGTGCTAAGGCACGGGTTAACCTGAGCATTCGGTTCCCTGTCTGCACAGCGTTAAGATACCGCAAAATCTTAGCCGCGGCTTCCCGGTCCGTTTGCTCGATTCGTTTTGCACTACTGCGCAGCGCTAAGGTACAGCAACCTTAGCTGTCGGTTCCCAGTCCGTTTGCACTCCTGCGCAGCGTTAAGGTATTGCAACCTTAGTTTCGGTTCCCAGTCCGTTCGGGTGACTTGACACAGCTAAGGCACGATAGTTTTAGTGCACCGACAGCGACGTCACCTCTCTACCAACGACGCCCACAACAACAACATCAACGTACACTAACAACGACGGTATATCTCTACCAACGACGGCCATACCAGCCACCAACATCACTCATCCAGCTGACTACAAAAACAACGAACTTACATCTTTATTTGTAACCTTGACAAATAAATTGTCATCTTTGTTATACTGTTATCTCGCCTTTGTTTCCTTTATAGAATACACATTTTTAAGCCTTAAAATAATTAACCCCAAAACATACATAAAAACATTCTAGAAGTTTTGGATCAAAATCGCATTAGCATTGAAATTATATTTTTATATTTTTCAACCAATCAGTTAAAAACATAGAATAAGAACATTCGAGAAAATCCGGATCAGAAACTAATTAACAGTAATTTTTTAGGCTCAAAAACAAATAAGTAAATATACGAATCTGATTGGTCAAGAAATGTCTACGCGCTTGAATTTTAGGACCCGCAATAAAACCTTACAATATCCTATTTTTTTATCCACTTTATTGATCCCAAAAAGTATAAATAACGAAGAATTTAATTAACTAGGCCATTTTCCTACGACTACCAAAAAGTCATTCCTTCCACTACCAAAAAGACTTTCCACTACGGGAAGCTACTACGGACAGCAGAGAGCCATGCCATGAGACTCAAATGGAAAAGGCATGCAACCTTCTTTTACCGACTGCCAGATGCGTCACGTTGTTGCCAAAGATCGTAAAAAACACACGTGCGGACTCATGAAAACAAAAGGCACTTACTTACGGTCTATCACTTATATACACACACACATACCCATTTATGTAAGTAAAGTCAACTTTTTATCTTCTTTACTTCGGCCAACTATGGACACATTGATTTAATAGACTTTCCTAACATGTACACAGGCCACACAGGCGAACAAATCATATTTTCATTCAACTGGCCATAGCTGTATTTTCTACATACACACATAACATAGTTTTTCTAATTATGTTTATCCTGTTTGTTATGATTATTAAATTGTCTGTTTCTTAATGTTCGTTGTTGTCATATTCCATTTGTTTACGTGTTTGTAAAAATTTGTGTTGTATTTGTGCTGGAATTAAACCTGAAAGTAACTCCCGTAAATTACGGAAGCAACGGAACTCATTGACTCCACCTTCATTGTTCTTTTTGGCTGTCATTACTCTCACGCTTAACTAAAACAATTCGCGGGATCGACGTGCTTATCGGCTCTGCAACAAGGCTGTGAAGGTGATAAAATCACATTGGAAGAGCTTATCTGATACTCTCTGAGTGTTACTCGCTAGATTTGCCTGGATGGTTTGGAGGATTGCCTCAGAATCTATAGTTTTAAGCCTACCCAACCTTATATAATTGCCAAGGTTCTTGAAACCAGAGCAAAATGTCCTTAACTATCTGGTTTACTGTACAATGATCAACTACACCATCACTTTTTCCATAAAAGTATGGTTGCCCAGTTAAAACTCATAAAGCATAGGTTCCCAAATTAGACTACATTGCACATTCATCCGTACGGCTTTCTGAAGCAATGCACAATGTGTCGGTACATCAACTACCATGATACTATCAACCGAAGCAGCTACTTCCCTAACTTGAACAACTTCAGTTGCGTGATATTATCAAAGAATTAATGGAGACTTTCTTTATTGCGCTATAATGGACAAGTACAACAACAAAAAAGTTGGTTATATTTGAACTTAACCATCTCTTTGAATGAAAAGTTAACTGAAATAAACTGTTGGTTTATTAACACCACCAATCTACAGACTTCTTCAACCATTTTGTTTTTCACGGTCTGGAACAAAGAGTCATCTTCCTTATATAATTCTAAAATAGATTACTTTTTTTTTAAATTCGTCATTTTCTTTAGTAATTAATTATCAATATTTTTATAGATGAGTAAACTTTCAAATTCCTATTTCCCCTGGGGTTGCAAGTTTGACGTCTCTCTATTTTTCCCAGCATAATGTAGTAGCTGCCTCCCATCACCAGTAACTCTGTGGATGAATAGGATTTTGCGAGGTTCTGCGAAAAGTAAAACTTCCGATGTTAGTTTCACAATAATACAACACAAATTTGCACAAGCAACGTAGACACGTGAAATTTGACTAAAGTCAAGAACCTTAAAGAAAAACAACTTTATATTTTATCAACTCGACAATGGCAATAATTATACAAAAGGTATTCATATGTGTGTGTGTGTGTGTGTGTGAAACACGAATATTGTCAGTTAAATTGAGCGTGTGTTTATGTGTGTGTATATCCGAACTAAAAAGATAAGATAGGCATGTACTTACATACATGTGTATGTGTGTGTATATGCGTGTGTTCTGGTATGTATGGATTTTTCGGCGAATTCTCCTGACCGTCGTGTATATTAGCGGGTCATCTATCGTGCCGTAATGTGCCTGTCGGCTGATCTGTCGGTCTCTCTGCTTTGAACTGAAAACTTCGCAATTTATACTTCTGGATAAAATATAAGTGGATCAAAGTAAAATATTTAAAGGTCAAATAAAGTTCACATGCGCGGACATTGGCGAAAACGCAACCCGTGACCTATCTTAACCTATCAGATTCACAGAAATTACTTATTTATTTTGAAACCTAACTATTTTCTGTTTCAGTGACAAATTTTTCTACAAGTTAGTTTTTGATCCGCTTTTTCTAGAATATTCTATTCTCTGTGTTCTTCGCTGATTGGTTTAAAGATATAAGAGTATAAATTCTATGTAAGTGAGATTTTGATCCTTTTGTTCTGGAACATTCCTATGAACGTGTTCTGGGTTGATTTATCTAAAACTAAAGAAGAGACACTCGGACATGAGACTTACGAATTTTCAAAAAAGTGTCAGTCAAGTATCAGAAAAATAACGAGTCACAACCTAAATTTCAAAACTATTCAAAATCGCCGCCATCTGCATGCCATTGAGTGTGGATTAGAATTTTTCAAAGAATAAATTTTTCCTTGATCATCTTAAAAATGCCATTTGAAGCCTTCCTGTTTTTGAGACCAGTCCAGGGTGAAGTTGTAACTTTGGCAATAAAGTGAGAGGGATATTTTTCCGTGACTAAGTGTCTGACTTTTCCTTTCTTGATATGAATAACAACATCTCTTCCTTTTTGTCCCTTTGTCTTTGCCAATTTTCTTGATATGAATTACAACATCTCTTCCTTTTTGTCCCTTTGTCTTTGCCAATTTTCTTGATATGAATAACAACATCTCTTCCTTTTTGTCCCTTTGTCTTTGCCAATTTTCTTGATATGAATAACAACATCTCTTCCTTTTTGTCCCTTTGTCTTTGCCAATTTTCTTGATATGAATAACAACATCTCTTCCTTTTTGTCCCTTTGTCTTTGCCAATTTTCTTGATATGAATAACAACATCTCTTCCTTTTTGTCCCTTTGTCTTTGCCAATTTTCTTCAGGACACCCGAAACACTATCGTCTTTGTCTCTTTGTGTCTGCCAACTTTCTTCGAGACACCTGCAACATTACACCTACTTATTGTCATTTTTCAAGCAACAAAATATTATTTTTCACCCAAACACTGATGAAACTATTGCCTTAAAAATGATTGTAGAATTACAAGTCAAAAACTTGACGATTCATGTCGAAATAATTTTTTGAATGATGGGAGTTTTTTTCAAGACTGAACTTTTTCACTTTCACCGAAGGAAGTGGACTTGAGACGTTGGCAGAACTGACACTTTTTTTTTAGATTGAAGCAGGAAATAAGAATTCTACTTGGAAAAAGTTCTCATGGAGTACGGTTCGTTGTGAATAAATTTCTCTGCGGTTGACCGCAGAGAACCAAGTTGAATGATGAAATTTTCATCTGAATAGAAAAACTCCTTATTGCTGTAACCTTTTTTTAATTTCCTTATCGAAAGCAGATTATCATCATTACTGACATGCAAACCTGATGGAATTCTATCAAGTTTACTATTCCTTGAATTACTGTGCCGTGACCCCAAAAGTTATAACTGCTGTAACCAATCCTATCTGATGTTCTCCACTCCAAGAATATTGATGAAAGACCCTTCTGTGGAACAAATTGTTGAATTTGTAGTCGAAAGAAAGAATTTCAAATTATTATTTAATGCGGGGATTATTTTGGCCGTTGAGGTTTCGATTTTATATTTTCGTCTAATGGGGATGATTTAAGCCATTCTACTTGGATGACTTTACCCGGTTAGTATAAAAGGTCGTGCAAACGCTCTCTCAGCCTCTTCCTCACATATTTTTCGAGCAGGACAGACCGACTATCTTCCTCACTCATTCTAGCTGCAGAACAGACTAACATTCAACATGAGGAGAGTGCTTTCAACCATGGGCCATTGTTCCTTTTGGAGACTATTCTTTTGTCATCTATTCATTCCTCCTAGACCAACTGGACTGCGAAACTTCAGGTTAAATGCTTAATTCCGGCTCTAAATTCGCAACTGTTTTTCTTCTATTTGTACGACTCACAGTACAAGAGTTATCTTTCTGGCTGTCATTAAACCTGTTGAAACTCATCAATATTCTCGTCCACATTCCTGTATTTTCCTTTCTTATTAATGTAACAGGGCAGACCACAATTTGCCTTGTTTCCAAAATTTTTTTATCCTTGCTGATTTTTTTCTTCATCTATATAATTTCTGCTGCTGCTCTTCAGAAGAGGCTACGGTCGAAAAGGTTCCATTTTAAAGACTTCTGTGTCACAGTAAGAGACTGTTTTTTTAAATTCAAACGAATTCTTTTATTTCGTTACATCCTTCCTTGTGTACAGTTCATGTTGACTAGTGAGTGCTTAACTGTTTGGGTAAATCTAGATTTTTTATTGTTTTGTTCGTCTTTTGGCCCAATTCATTTTCGGTAACAATTGTCTATTGTTAATCATTTCAGTCCTTTAGCTGAGCGCTTGTGGGGTTTGTATGTAATTTGTTTATTTCAGTAGATGTGCGTCCGTAATTTACGGGTATTGCTCTCTTAATTATTCCCACCTCAAATACAACACAAAACTTTACAATCGCGTGAAAGAAATGGAATAGAACACAACGAACATTAAACAACAAACAATTTAATATGCATATAACAGAATATGAAAACAAATAAAATACATGATGTGTAAATGGCCTTTTGGAAAATAAACTTTGGCAAGAAGAAAATAAATTTTTTTTAAAGATGTGTGTATGTTAACGGAGTCCGTAAATAAGTCGTTCTTACTTACATTAAGTTTATAGCAGGTTTTATGATTGCAGCGACAGCGTGTCGCGTTGATGAAAGAAAGTTTGTCGGGTTTTTCTTTTGAATGTGATTCTCGGCCATCTGAAGTTAGGTCATGAACTTTAGTTGAGGAAGGAAAGGAATTTGTCGGACACAGTATCGGCTACTGCATTACTGGCTTAGTGGCTTGTGGTGTTGTCTTCGTCTTCGTGTAAGTCTGTGTGTATGTTTGTGTTGGTCTGTGTGAATGGCTTCCTAACTCTGTGTTATTTATATCCTACAGGTGGATCAAAGAATCGTCCTAAAATTTTGGCGCGTGGACATTTATTGACCAATCAGATTTGTATTTTACTATTTTATTTTCGAGCCTAAATATTTTCTGTTAGTTCACTTCTTATCCTATTTTTCTAGAATGTTCTATTCTATGTTTTTAGCTGATTGGTTGAAAAATATAAAATGTAACTTAAATGCTAATACGGTTTTGATCCTAAATTTCTAGAATGTTCTTAAGTATGCTTTTATTGCTTATTTTAAGACTAGAAAAATGTGTATCCAATACGCTAAAGATCAAAATTTTTAACAGTGAATGCTTTCCCGCTTTTTCTTTAGAATATATATATATATATATATATATATATAGTGTGTGTGTGTGTGTAATTTTTATATTTTTTATCTCTAAATAAATTGATCGTTTGCTGGACGCGCGAGTTTCCTTTATTGTGGGGGGGGGTAAATTTTTGATTTTGAAATTGCAACATATGTGAAAGGGTTTTTATTCTAGTTATAAACGGCTATGAGTTATCTCCCTTACAGTGTGTTTTTTTTTTCTCTTTTTCGTTGAAGGATTTGTTCTTTGGTTTTTATGCTTTTGGTGGGGTTTTTTTTTGGTAAGAAACACAATCCTTTTACTCACCAAAGAAGAGCTGATGAACTTCACATCATACACAGAAATTCCTACAAAGTCACAGACGTGTAGGAAGACTATGCTCGTTGTACTGTCGATCTACATCAAGTCGAATTTTTGCTATTTTTGGATCTCTTTGGGACACGCATTGACATAATGGTTACAGTGTTCACCAATGGTTTAGGAGACCGGGGTTCAATCCCAGATCGAGTCATATCAAAGACTCAAAAATGGTACTTGATGCTTCCTTTCATAACACTCAGCACTAAAGGGTAAGTGGATGTTATATGACCGAAAGAGATCTCTTTAATTTATCGTAGACACAAAATAATGATTTCAGCTAGCCCCCCCCCCCCGACGAGAGCATTCATCGGATGTTATCGGTGCTGAGACTTTCTTCAAAATGGAGAAAAGGGGTTTCTGCGCATAAAATCAGCGCATAACGAAATGTCGATGAAATTTGTCAAAAAATAAAAATGATTAAAAGTAATTTTTCGGCCAGTCCGTGACCTTCGCGGTAAATAACAAAAAAAGCCCAATATGATCCGATCAGAAGAGAAAAGCGATATAAAAGACAAATTTCTCGATAGCGGACTCAGATCAAAAGAAGGCAGACGACGGTCCGGGAACCAGAACTCCAACTGAAAGAGAGAGAGAGAGAGAGAGAGAGAGAGAGAGAGAGAGAGAGAGAGAGGCGAAACTCGAAACCAAGCATCAACCACATTGACCTTCCCCTTCTCCATTCTGAAGGAAGCGACTAACTCATAAATCACCGAACACCCCTCTCATCTCCGCACCCGCAACATCTAATTGACTGCATACGCGTAAATCCAACAATCCTACCCCTACTAAGCATTGGACATTTTTTTACTTTTTAATTCCATGTCAACATGTTTTTCACAAACCGAGCTATTTGGACTTTTTACTCATTTGTTTCCAATACAATCGTTAAAATTTATACGTGCCTTCGATTTCTTTGTTTTTTCAACAGTGTTTTTTTTTTTTTTACTTTCTTTACAACCATACGCTGATATAACTTGGAGCAATCCAAGGAAAAGAGTAGCGTCCTCCTTTACATCTCAATGTAATAAGTATTGAAAAGGTAGCCTTCGAGTTGCCCTTGACTACAGTCGTCAACTTTCTATTATATTATGTAGATATAAATGTTTCAATCAGTGTAAATGAGCATATCTTTTCTTCCTTTTATTCAGTGTTCGTATATCATTGGATATACTAATGCTAATATTGAACCTTGGAGAGTTAGGACGTGACTAAATATTCTCCATAACTAACCCAACAGAAGTACTCGTCGTCACAAATAGAAAAATACTTCTCTCTTCTGAAACCAAACAAAACTGACGTAGTTTCCATCGACAAACTCAAACTTGCAGCTGTCGACTACGGTAAAAAAGAAAAAAAAAAAAAACTTGGAAAGCATACCTTTTTCTTGAACAAGACCTATCATCCTCCGTGCATATCGTTCAGACACCACCTGTTCAGATTTTATTTTCAGCGATTCTTAATTTGTGCTAACAAGGAAAGGGGTATTAGTGAATGGTATTACTAAGGGGATACTACTTCATTTTTCTTCTTGTTGTTGTCGTTGTTGTTAATATCAGAGTTTCTTTTTTTGTTTGGAGTGGTGATAGCTCTAAATTTGACATTCGATAGAATTTTGGTAGTAGCCACGTGCTGTAAAATCTACTTTCAATTTGTTAATGTTAATGTAAAATCATTGTTATTAGCGCATATTGTATTAATCCCCATCGATTATGAGTATGCTAGACTAACCTTAAGATGCTTGGGACAAGAAGATTTGGTGAAGAAATAACTATGTGTACCTGTGGGTTTCGTGTAAGAGTTGTTTGTTGTTGATTATGTTCGTATATATTATGGTGTCTAAGAGAGTGTTGGGGATAGAAAAATAAAGACAGAATTAAAATAAATTTTCAGAAATGCAGAAACTCCCAAGGGCCGCTGACAGGAAGTATGAGTGACGCATGCGCAAAAAGGAAGCCTCCCGGCAAAAGAAAGAAACCCCCGTGTCCGTTTTTATGCGGTACGCTGGTTAACCTTTCCACTAGTAACAGCCGTCTCTGTTACCAGCCACCAACGACTAAAAACACCTAATAATGGACTTATCAAACCACGAGTAAAAATAGCAAATTTGGATGTATAGATCCTGAAAACGACTAGTGAATTTCATCGCCTGATTTTGGAAAAACGATTCTTGTCAAATAGTCCAAGAAGACATTTCCTGACTACAGATTTCCTGCGAAAATCCCAAATGAAATAAAGTTGAAATTAAAAGATATCTTGGCCTCCTGTCTTCTTTTCTTCAAAAGTTACTTTACAGCCTTCATAGACAAAAAAGAAGAAGCCAGTAAATTAACATTCGAAGAAATTAAAATGGAATCAGATACAGATATATGTTACACGCCGTTTAAATGTCAAACACTTCTATTTAACCAACAGATAGGATCCTATCAGGTTTTACCACTCCGGATAAGAGTGAACCTGGGAACAATGGCAATAAAGGGGCACTCCACATCCCCTGAACTCCAAGTCTGGAGCGTCACCATCAGATTGTTTCGTGTCATATGCAGGACACTCATGGGGGGGGTCTTATCTCTCTGCCGAGATGCAGTTGATGTATTCTTCAGTTCCAGCTGACTGGACTGGTACTATTGTATGGTGATTAGGGATTTTCCAGTAAAATGTTGAGTAACATTGATGGTTACTAGCTTCTGTAAGGTGTTCCTTGTTATATTCAGCGTATGGTGGCAAGGAAAAGACAAATACAGGTTGAAAGTTTTTTAAACAATTATATTAGAAAAAAAGAAAAACAAGGCGATAAAGCGAAGTGTCAACTGTACAAATTTGTAGCGTACAATATCAAGTGAAAGAGTGAATCGATGTGTGTGTGTGTGAAGCCAGAGTTCATGTACGGTCACGTATGTTATAAGTTAAGGAACTCGGTGGATATGGTGGTAAGGGTATCAGATGATCTTGATGGTAGTAGCAGTCGTAGATGGGGTGGCGTTGTAGCTAAGTCAGCGGCTGTCCACAGCAGGTGGTGTGTCAAAAAATCCGTCAGAGTTCAGATGGGTTCTTATGGCCGTAGCGTGTTCTTCCCTTCACCCTCTGTGGGCCAGTCTCGCTTTTGAAGATCTTCGCTGCTTAAATAAATAAAAAATTGGATCAAGTCGGTTCTGGACTTCGGTCCGGAGCGTGACCCTGGAAAAGGAACAATGGCAGACTTGGGGCCTTTAATTAGGCACCTAGTTTCGACTAGGCTACCTTCGGGTGGGCGAGCTGCATTTTTGTCTCCTTTGTCCCCCTTGTACGGCACTAGACCATGCGTCTAGTTTAAGCCGCAAACTGGCATACGTGCCCGGACCCACATTTGGGTTCGTGAAACTGCTTGCCTCATCAGGCTCACATTGCACTAAGTGAGCCGATGAGCAGCACTGACAAGCAGGGTTCGAGTCTCGATTCGTTCCCGACCTCCCCTCCGCTTTATCCCCACTTTAATCGGCCTTCGGGCTTTTGACCTTGTGTCAAGTCGTATCTGGTGGGAGGCAGCGACAAATAAACGGTTCTGGGAATTTTTTAGGGGGAAGATTTATGATTGGCTGAAAAAGGGCATTTTGTTAGTGCGAATTAATTTCCTGCATTCTCACCCGGAAGCTCTGCGCGGAGCCTCTTGCGCAAAGACACATTTTATTCATTGTCTCGGCAGCAGCCGTCAGGCTAACATCCGGTCGAATGCTACCCTTTTCCAGCCACGTGTATGTTTTTTGAATGAAATCATAAACCGGGAGAGATCTGAATCCTGCTATATAACATCTTCTATACACCCAAATGACTATTGCTCTTCCTCTGATTATGACTAAATCATTCCTTTTTGTGTTGGAGGAATCTCCGAGGTGTAGTGGCTAACATGCTGGGCTGCGACACCGTAGTAAGCGAGTTCAAACTTCAGCTGTGCCATTACATTCACTTTCGGGCGAATACCCTAGGCAAAGATATGAAGCCAATTCTATGTCACATTCCGACCTCATATAACCGCATCATACGACTTTTCTTGATTACGCAGAGAAGGGAGAGTCCCCGTTGCGTAGTGACCATTCTTACTTGCAACATGGAAGCAAACCAATTAAAATCCCAGTCATGCTATTACGTTCACTTTCGGACAAATACCGTTGGGAAATGCATGAACTCCCTTATCACCCCAGTTACGGATTAAAAAGTACCACTAGTGTTCTTCAACAAGGATAGCTTTGATATTGAATAACCTATGAAGCTTGATATGCCATTAAAGAAACAAACCAAACCAAACCTTTTAGTGAGATTTCTTAAGTGTTATATATCTTTTTCTTGTTAGGTTTCCATTCGGTAAATATAGTAGTGTTTTAAGACATACATTACAGCAGCATCCTTGAGACATTAAAGACAAATGATCATAACCTCTCTTGTCTTCCAGAGAGTTCTGTTAATGGCCACTTGATGGTTTTGTCAAAACTTTATATAAGCGCAAGCACTCGAAAACCGCTTCCTCTTTTTTCCATAGGAAAGGGGGTTTTCATTTTTAACAAACCTTGTGCAGCATTGAACGCAGCAGTCTAGCATAAAGTATGGCAGGTTTTGATCCCAGCTTGAAGTGTCCTGTGTGTCTAGCCACACTGAAGAGTTGTGATACAACAAAACAGTCTGTCTGTGGATGACTATATATACGAGGTGCATACGATAAGTTTCCAGACTTTTTTTGTACAGGCATTTAAAATTGTCGTTGACGCTTAAAAATTCACTATGTTATTGCTATACATCTTATGAGATGACTGACCAATTTTTATGATTTCAGGTTAAAATGAACCGCTACCGCAGAAATTGGAATACACCTTACTAAAGCCTGATTGTCACAGCTGGTGAATTTCAAAAATGCAATCTGACACTTGAGAAGAACGGTATACAATAAAATGTTGTTTTAAACTTGGAAAAAATGCCAAAGAAACCTATGGAATGCTTCAGACTGCTTTTTGACCATCTTGCATCAGTTTTTGAGTGGCATAAGAGATTCAAGGATGGCAGGGAGTCTGTGAGGGATGATGAGAGGTGTAGGAGGAGTAAGGAAGTCAATACACCAGAGTTGATTGGCCAAAAGGGTTAGGGTTAGGGTTTGGGTTACTATGTTGAGGTTTTAAGGGAGTTCAGGAAGAGATTCCGTTGGAAGAGGCCAGCACTCTTCAAATCGGTTCAGTGGCATTTCCAGCAGGACAATGCACCAGTCCACAACTCCATCCTTGTCACAGACTATTTGACCAAGGTGGGCATCGAGACAGTTCCTCAGCCTCCCTATAGTCCAGACCTTGCTCCCTGTGACTTTTGGTTATTCCCTAAGCTCAGAGGCTGTCGTTATGAGACAATTGAGGAGATGAAAGAGGCTGTGATGAAGGTCATTGACACACTCACACAAGAGGACTTCCATGGGGCCTTCGAGAAGTTGTTGGAACAGTACAACAAGTGCATTGCAGCCGGAGGAGATTACTTCGAAGGGGACAAGAGTCTCATGTGTGTACTCTCAATAAAAGTGGCCATACGAAAAAAATCTGGAAACTTATCGTATGTTCCCCGTACATGATAAATGGAAGTACCATCACTAGAACATCTGGCAAGCACTTGATGCGACATACAGAACACTGGACATCTGTTTCGACCTTATTAGATATTTCCTAATCCATGAGGTTAAACTTACATGGCTGAGTAATGCCGACCTGGGAAGACATTGCCTTGGAGGTAACCATGTCCTCTATAGGGGTCAAATGTACCTATATGACTAATCTGGTTAAGTGGTCACGCATTTACTATGACTGATTAATTTGGTATCACTTGTGTGCGATGTGGACCAGTGGTAGAGTTTCAGCTCTGCAGTTGCTGGTTCAATCTCCAGTGGTGGAGATTACAGTATATGCTGCTGATGAAACCTAATAAGGTTGAAACAGCTGTCCAGTGTTCTGGATGTCACACCAAGTGCTTGCCAGATTTTCTTGTCATAGCAATTCAATTTATAATATGTAATTCCTCTGTTTAGAAATGTATATATATATATATGTGTGTGTGTGTGTGTGTGTGTGTAGTTGGGCAGCTGTCTTTCATTTAAGCATGTTTGATTAAATAATAAAGACACATTTTGTCTATACAATTTTATTAAGATCCTTTCAAGTTTCCTGATAAGTGTCTTGGTTTCAGGTTGGAATTGGTAAATGAATTTACCAAAATTGTCTCGAGCACTTTATATATATACATAAAGTAGCTCACCCAAGAAATTCAATTTAAACATAACTTTTCAGTAATCATGTATATTTTAAATCACTTTATTGTAACTCACTAAACTTTACTTTTTGGGGGGCTCCAAGCCCGACAGATGAGACCCCAAGTGAAAATTGAACTTAGTAAGAGACTGCTAACCTAGTTTACTACAACTACTACTTTCTAACTATTAACTAATATAACATTTTTTCATATTAACACAGAATCATAAGCACTATCGTATTTTTGGAATTCTATGAATTTTATAGCTCTTCACACAAGAGAGTCTGGGTCCAAGAATGTTTCACTGAGTTTGACACAACAAAAAATCTACCAGCATCAACAATAAATTGAAACCCAACAATCTATAAATCTTATATCATTGAGCAGGAATAACTATCACATGGTACCAATTCCTACCAAATCAGCAAAGTAAAGCAGTCACTAACCTGCTCTGTACTTAGATTGGTGACTACTTATTAACAGCAGGTACAGTTAGTAAACTTAGGTCTATATGTCAGACTAAGTAAAACCTAGAAAAAAAAATACGATTATTTAATCCTGGATGTGCCTGACGGTCAAAGGTGAAGTATTCAATGAACTATTTATATCCCTAACTTTGTTACTTTGGTCAGTTTTTCTAAAGATGAATAGTCAAGCCTCCTACACCATGAAGTAAGCATCAGGTCAGCTCTGTCCGTGTCAGTCTGTCTATCCTCACTTCCTTATTGGTCAAACAGCAATGATTTGTCTGATATATCAGATTTTGTTTCCTATTTATAAATATTCCTTCTATGAAACAATTTTTGTAACTTTGCCAGAGTGAAAAGAAAATTTAAATAATGATTACAATTTGCCATATCTATCTGGTCAGAATATTAAAGATAAGGATATTAGTACATTAGTAGTTTGTTGAAAGGCCTTCAATAATGAGGTTAACACAAAAAAGACTCTTGTACATGGGAAAATAGTAAAATAAAGAATACAAGTGTATAGAAAAGTCCCACAATGAAAAATATACAAGTATACGAAAAGGTAGTAAAATGAAAAATGCACCTGTGCATGTAAAATCAGTAAAAAGAAAAATACACTTTTTTTCATGGAGATGGTTGGTTTGGTTTTTTGGTTTTTTGGGTTTTATAGCATATCAACCTTTGTAGGTTATTTAATGCCAAATCCATTTTTATGAAAATAGTTCTATTTCAAACAATTCAGTTTACCATAAGTACGCAGTTTAAATGTAAGTACAGTTTATTTGTGAAAAACATTTTTATTTCAAGCTATTCAGTTTAGTCAAGCAGTTCTAATTCAGCTAATTCAGTTTAGCATAAGTACAGATTTTGTTTACAAACAGTTAAATGTCAAAACAGTTCTTTATCAAACAATTCTGTTTAGTGTAAGTACAGTTTCAATGTCAAAAAACAGTTCCATTTCAAATAATTCAGTTTACCATAGGCATGCAGTTTAAATTTAAGTACACAGCATATTTTTTAGTCAAACAGTTCTAATTCAGATAATTCAGTTTAGAATAAGTACAGGTTTTGTTTGCACACAGTTAAATCTCAAAACAGGTCTATATTAAACAAATCCGTTTAGTGTAAGTACATTTTCAATGTCAAAAACAGTTCCATTTTAAACAATTCAGCTTAGCATAAGCATGCAGTTTAAATATAAGTACAGTTTAGGTGTCAAAAACATTTCTATTTCAAGCTATTCAATTTAGTCAAACAGTTCTAATTCAAACAATTCAGTTTAGCATAAGTATACAGTTATATACAGATATAAATATGTTCTTGTTGGTTGGTCAACACGGGCATGTCCATGTGTAGGGGTCCATAGGAGAACGTCACTTATGAATTCATATTGCTTCTCCTGCAGTGTCCTGCATGTCTTGTGTGTCCTACTTGGATGGTTTTTGAGATGGGAGGTTAAGTGGCCATACAGCTGTTATGATGATTATGTATCGGTTTTTTACCTGAGGTTATATTACTTTTTTTATGAGCTCTGGTAAAAAATCATACATTATAATAGTAATTGAAAGTGATGTAAGAACATTAAAAAAATCTACGAGCTCAGGCAAAAAATCATACATAATAGTAGTTGGTTGGTTGGTTGATTGGTTAGTTGGATGGTCATTTGGGTTTTATGGCATATCAACCTTTGTAGGTTATTTAACGCCAAATCCATTTTTATGAAAATAGTTCTATTTCAAACAATTCAGTTTAGCATAAGCATGCTGTTTAAATGTAAGTACAGTTTAATTGTAAAAACATTCCTATTTCAAGCTATTCAGTTTATTCAAACAATTCTAATTCAGCTAATTCAGTTTAGTATAAGTACAGATATTGTTTACACACAGTTACATGTCCAAAAATTTCTATATTAAACAAATCAGTTTAGCGTAAGCACAGTTGCAATGTCAAAAACAGTTCCATTTCAAGTGATTCAGTTTAGCATAAGCCCGCTGTTTAAATGTAAGTACAGTTTAGTTGTCAAAAACATTTCTATTTCAAGCTATTCAGTTTAGTCAAACAGTTCTAATTCAAACAATTCAGTTTAGCATAAGTATACAGTTACTTCATAGATAGGGCCCTATCAGGTGCAACTATTCCGGGCCTGAGTGGACCTGGGAGCAATGGCAATGAAGGGGTACTCCTCATTCCCCAAAGCTCCTGCATCACTGGAACCTCCTCATCAGATTGTTTAGTGTCATATCCAGGACACTCATTGGGGGGGGGGATCTTACTCCTCTGCAGAGATGCAGTCGGCATATTCTACAGCCCCCGCTGACTGGGCAATTTTCATGGAGAGGTAGTAAAATAAAATAGTCACTTGTGCAAGGAAAGTAGCACAATATTTAAGCAGAAAGCACTTGTAGCTGGAGAATTACTCTAAGCATCTATTAAAAAATTTAATTTTGAAAAGCTTCAACTAGCAAAATCTGATAGAACAGGCAAAAAGTAGTTTTCTTTGAATTCATTGTTTTAATCGCATATCAACCTTCATGAGTTATTTAATGTCAAAGTTATCCTTGTAGAAGAACAGTAGTGGTACTATTGAATCTATAGATGGGGAGGAGGAATAAGGGAAAGGTTATTGGTCTAATGAGTTGAGTGTTCGCCAATGGTCCAGGAGACCGGGGTTCAATCCCAGGTTGCGTTATACCAAAGACTCAAAAAATGGTACTTGATGCCGCCTTGCTTAACACTAAGCATTATAAGATAAGGATCAAGGGTAAAGTGGAACAATCCAAGGAATAGAGTGGCACCCTCCCCTACACTTTGGTGTAGTAGCTATTGAAAAGGGAGCCTTTGGATCACCTTCGACTACAGTCACTAACTTTACTTTATATACAAGACATTGGCATGATAGAGTGTTTACCAATGGCCCAGGAGACTTGGGTTCAATCCCAGGTCGAGTCATTCCAAAGACTCAAAAAATGGTACTTAATGCCACCTTGTTTAACACTCAGCATTATAAGGTACAGATCAAGAGTAAAGTGGAGCAATCCAGGGAATGGAGTTGTGCCCTCCTCAACACCTTGGTGTAGTAGCTATTGGAAAGGGAGCCTTCAAGTCACCCTCGACTAAGGTTGCCAACTTTACTTGCTAATACCTCTCCCAGGAGTATTAGTCCAGAAGTGAATGCAATAGTGAAACAAGTTCAAACTCACTCTAATGTTACAGTCCAACACATTAGCCACAATACCATCGGGACTTCCCCAGGGGTGCTATATTGACAAAAATCTATTTATTGTCAGTCAAAAGTGATTTTGCAAAATTTTAAACCCCATTTGCTATCAATGACTTTTCAAGCAACAAAATTTTTGTCCTGAAGTAATTATAATCATCCGCCAGATGGAAGTGTTTAAGACCTTTCCTCACTTGGAAGATTCATGAAACCTATTTTTATCCTATTTATATGGATTTGTATTGGCCTTAATTAAATATTCAAGATTATTAGCTTAACTTTACAATGGGGATAAAAATTTCTCAGTTTACTATTAGTAGAATAAAAATGTATACATTAAGGAGAAAAACATATATTCTATCTTAATTAAAATGTTAGACATAAGAATATCATTAATTTTGAAAAAAAAATCAACCATTTCTTGTAAAGTCAAAAATATGAAAAATATTTTTTTTGTAAAATTAAAACAATCTTTTCTTTAAAATTTTTTTTACTTCTAATTTATTCTCTGTTTTCTGTAAAATTAAAAACTCCAATCATAAATAAGAAGATTTGTCATATGTCACATTCATTAATTATCAATAAGAAAGTTGAAACAGAAACTATATATATTACTATATATATTACTATATATATATATATATATATATATTAGTATATATATTAGTATATGTATATTACAGTCATCATTATAACACTAAGACTCCATCAAAAATGAACCAGATAGACAAATTGACAGATTGATAAAAAAAATAAAACAAATGTTAATCTCCTGTCTGGATTTGGATGAGAATGCTATTTTCAAGGGGATTATTGTTCCCAATCAGGTTAATATCTCGTGATGGCACTGATACTAATGCAAATTGTTCATTTCTTTTATGATTCTAAAATAAATGACATTTTTATATTCATGTCATGGCCTTTAGTCAGTAATTAACTATTAAGATTTTTTTGTAAATGTGTTCATAAATTTTCAAATTATTATTTCCCTTTGGGTCGCAAGTTTAATGTTTCTCGATTTTTCCCTCCCATTGTCATTTTTCAAGCAACAAATTGTTATTTTCTCCCTAAATAATAAATAACTAATATAAATTCTCATTAAAATGTAGATATTTAAAAGGTTTATTTGAACGTAAGAGTAAGTGGTAGATTTATAGATATTCTGTTATCATAATCTTCTAAGTGAGATTGACCTGCCTCTTTGTCTGCCTTGAAAATCAGCATTTCAAATCCTAAATCCAAATCGAGGACCAAAAGTTAGAGAGAGAGAGAGAGAGAGAGAGAGAGAGAGGGAGGGAGGGAGGGAGGGAGAGAAAGAGAGGGAGGGAGGGAAACCATTAAAAATGAATTACTATATCAAAAGATGAGGAGTCAGCTGTTTTCACAAAGGCTGGTCAACAAAAAAGCAAAGAAAAAGAAAACTTCTTTTTGATAGAACAGACAAAATCACTTTTGGGTTAAAAGTTCAAAAATATTTTGATGACATTAACATGAATAAACAATGATACAAACATTGAATAAAGTTTCAGAAGTAGACTGCTAAGACCACAAATAAATATTGTACTTGTTTAAAAAGCCTCTTCCTTTTTTAGGGAAGTTTAATTTGTGTATTAAAATATTACATTAAATTTAGTAATATAGAAGAGTCTTTGATTTTTCTTTTGTCTCAGAGAGATGGTTTGGTTTCTTTGTTTAATGGCATATCAACCTTTGTAGGTTATTGAATGCCAAAGCTATGCTCCTAGAAGAACAGTAGTGGTTCTATTTAATCCATTGCTGGGAGGATAAGGGGTTTCATACCTTTCCCAAGGGTATTTGCCCAAAAGTGAACATAATAGTGTGACTGGAATACGAACTTGCCTACTACGATTCCGCAGTCCATCACTTTAACCATTACACCACGAGGACCCCTCCCCGCCTCAGTGTGAGTAAAATTGTACATAGATGATGTAATGCATAAACACGCGCACGTGTGTGTGTGTGTGTGTGTGTGTGTGTGTGTGTGTGTGTGTGTGTGTGTGTGTGTTTGTGTGTGTGTGTGTGTGTGTGTGAAAAAAAAGGGTTGACTCACTGTTGTTGCATTGGAGTCTTTCAGGTGAAATTCTCAGAGTATCAATAAAAGAAGGGCCTAGAAAATTTCATGGATTGATGATATGAAAAGTGTTCAGGTATTTTTGAGTAAATTGGGGTTTGTTGACTAATCTTGGTGGTCCAGTGATGACTGTTCAGGGTTAGGTGATTGTTTTGTATTTATGTGTCACAACTGGATCAACATTTCTAAGAATTCTAATTTTTATTCCTAATGGATATTTGAAATCTTGGTTGCTGGTTGGTTAGCAAATAAAAAATTGAGCCAAGTAGTCTATTTACTACTACACTTACATAAACTAAACTTGGTTTTTCAACCCAGGTTTTATCAAATTTTTTATGTCTTATTTTCTAATTATTGCTGCTGTGCCAATTCTACAAATCTATTTCTTTTCTCCTACCCAGTTTCTAGCCCAGATATAAAGTTCTCTATTACTAATAGAGAAACCAGTCTGAGAATCAAAACTCTGAATTCAAACTCCTTAATGCTACAGGGCTGTCTATGGATTATTATTATCATGTCACACAGGTTGCATAGATTTCCTTGAATCTCTCTTGCCATTCATCTCTATTGCTTTTATCAGGTCCTCCAAACTACATCCAGTGTCTGCACAGAACTGATATAAATATGTTCTTGTTGGTTGGCCAACACTGGCATGTCCATGTGTAGGGGTCCATAGGAGAACGTCACTTATGAATTTATACTTGCTTCTCCTGCAGTGTCCTGCATGTCTTGTGTGTCCTACTTGGATGGTTTTTGAGATGGGAGGTTAAGTGGCCATACAGCTGTTATGATGATTATGTATGGGTTTTTTTACCTGAGGTTATATTACTTTTTTTATGAGCTCTGGTAAAAAATCAATCATTATAATAGTAATTGAAAGTGATGTAAGAACATTAAAAAAATTTATGAGCTCAGGCAAAAAATCATACATAATAGTGGTTGGTTGGTTGGTTGGTTGGTTGGACTTTTGGGTTTTATGGCATATCAACCTTTCTAGGTAATCTAACGCCAAATCCATTTTTATGAAAGTAGTTCTATTTCAAACAATTCAGTTTAGCATAAGTATGCAGTTTAAATGTAACTACAGTTTAATTGTAAAAACATTTCTATTTCAAGCTATTCAGTTAATTCAAACAATTTTAATTCAGCTAATTCAGTTTAGTATAAGTACAAATATTGTTTACACACAGTTAAATGTCAAAACAGTTATATATTAAACAAATCAGTTTAGTGTATGCACAGTTTCAATGTCAAAAAACAGTTCCATTTCAAATGATTCAGTTTAGCATAAGCCTGCAGTTTAAATGCAAGTACAATTTACTTGTCAAAAACATTTCTATTTCAAGCTATTCAGTTTAGTCAAACAGTTCTAATTCAAATAATTCAGTTTAGCATAAATATGCAGTTAATTCTATTTAACCCATAGATAGGGCTCAATCAGGTGCTACTATTCTGGGTCAGAGTGGACCTGGGAGCAATGGCAATGAAGGGGTACTCCTCATTCCCCAAAACTCCTGCATCACTGGACTAGAACACTCATTGGGTGGGGGTGGGGTTTTACCCCTCTGCAGAGGTGCAGTCAGTGTATTCTATAGCCCCAGCCAACTGGGCAAATAATAGTAGTAATTCATAGTGATGTAAGAACCTTAAGTTTATAAGTCCCAAAAATTCACTCTGAGCTGTCTAGTAGGACACATAGCATAACTGTTATAGGCACTAGTTCCCTAAGCTTCTAAGTGATAATTATCTGCTGGTTCAATCCTGACCGCTGGAAAGTAACAGCACAGGAATACTTAACACTTTTACCTGGTCATGGTTAACAAAATCAGAGCAAGTGACCCCTGTAGATTTGATAAAGGACACAGTTCAAAGTTTTGTGTAGGCTCCTGAGTGGAACAAGAAACACCTGAAGAAGGCAGGCAGATGCATCAGCCGCAATATTGTGGATATAACTATACAAATGAAGACAACAGTCCAAAAACCCTGAATGATAGAAATCATCAAGCTTTGTTTCAGAAATTCAGACAATTAATATCTTGTGTTTTACTGTTTCTTGCACCTACAGCAAAAGTTCTTGTGATTAACATTTCATTGTCAGTCACAGAGCCTGGCACCAGGATCACTGGTGAAGGGAGGCAGTCATTACATTAGAAAGAAATATCATCTTTCTACATGTTATCACTAACTGTAAATTATAGTAACCAAATATTCCTTATTCTATGTATTTTGTTTTGGGGACTATTATCTCCATCTTTGTTGCTTCTCATATCTCAGTCAATACATTCATTGGCCTTTCTCAAGAGTATCTTAAACCCAGTGGTCTTTAGAAATAATTTGACACTATTTTTCATTTCATTCCTCAAAATGAAAAATTTATGCGACATTATATTTAAAAATAATCTTTCTGGTCAGTGATTAATCTTGATCAAAATAAAAGAGAATCAGGAAACAAAACACAGACAAATTTTTTTTTTGGTATTTCTGATAATTTATATTTTTTATTTGCTGAATATTTTGTACACATTTGTGCGTATATGCACTTAGTGTACAAGTGCATTTATGCACGTTGTATCAATCGGATATTGTGTGTTTATGCATGTATGTGTTTTTTTTCTTTCTGTATGATGGATACTGTGTGTGTGTGTGTGTGTGTGTGTGTGTGTGTGTGTGTGTGTGTGTGTGTGTTGCTATATACTATTTATCATGAGTATGTGTATTTTTTATTGGTTGTATATTTTGTATGTTTGTGTATGCATATCATCTGCTGTTTATTGTGTGTGTTCTGTATCTTTTAAATACATTGAGTGTCAGGGGAAGGGTGCACACGTGTATCTAGTGCTATCATGTGACCATGTGTCTATTTTGCATCTATTGGATATCATGTGTATATGTGTATATGCGTGTGTTTCAGCTGTTCATGTGTGTATGCATGTACGTACATATGTGTGTATTGCTATATACTATTTATCATATGTGTATGTGTGTTTTCTATTGGTTGCATACTTTGTATGTTTGTGTATATGCATCATCTGCCATTTATTGTGTGTGTTCTGTATCTTTTAAATATTTTGTGTGGGGGTGGGCACCTTGGGTGGTGTAATGGTTAGCGAGCTAGACTAGCAAGCATATACAAGTGAGTTTGAATCTCATTGGGTGCCCCATTCTTGTGGCCTTGTGTCACATTTAAGCAAAAAGGTTAACAAATGACTACTTTGTGTCGGGTGTGTGTGCACACAAGTGTACCTATTTCTATCAACTGTTTATCATGTGAGTATGTGTGTATTTTGTGCCTGTTGGATATTTTGTGTGCATGTGTATATGTGTGTGTGTGTCAGCTGCTTATTGTATATGTGTGTGTGTGTGTGTGCACACATGTGTGTGTTGCTATATACTGTTTATTACATGAGTATGTGTGTTTTCTATTGGTTGTATACTTTGTATTTTTGTGTATGTGTGTCATCTGCTGTTTATTGTGTGTGTTCTGTATCTTTTAAATACTTCGTGTGTGTATATGGAGGGGGGAGTCCACACATGTGTATCTATTGCTATCAGCTGTTTATCATGTGAGCATGTGTATATGTTTGTATCAGCTGTTTATTGTGTATATATATATTGTGTGTGTGTGTGTGTGTGTGTGTGTGCGCGTGTCTGTAAGTGTTTTCTATCTGCAAAAGTATTATTTTTTATATGATCATGTTCCATAAAAAAAGAAAACCAAAAATCATTGAATGAAACTTTTTATCTTCTGTTTTTTTAGTACATTTTTCACAAATAAAATTAAACTCTTGCTTAAAATAAATTGGGTTATAATTAAATGACTTTTGTTTATGGTAACATTAACTAGCAACTAATTATATTTTCTCCTCTAAATCATTTTTGCTACTGTTGTACAGGATACTACGTGCATACAAATACAAATATACACAGGAACATAATCAACTGATAATGACAAATTCAATAACGAACGAATACACTTCTTTATAAAAATATAAATCTCTCACACTTTATTTTCGAAGAGGTGATGTTTGTTGTGTGTGTGAGAAATGAGTGGCGACAAGGACAGACTGCTATATTGACCCAAGCAGCACTTCTTTTGCATCTTGGTTTGGGTTGCTCAACCGTGGATCACTGAAGGCCCAAAGCCCTCTGTTTGGAGCTGGTTCTCACTTTGGCATCCTGTTTCCAACTGACTCGAACTGTCTAGGCATCTGGTTATATCATTGTCTAACGTCCACCAGCTTCCGCTGTTCTTCCGCTTATTTACACTGGTGCATCTCTTGATTGACGGCTCGGTTGAAGGTCAATATATAACACTACAAACTCTTTCATAGAGATTTTTATTTGTTTTTAAAATGTTCCAAATCAAAGGGCCAAAAGACATTATATATATTCATGCATACACTGACACACACATGCAGGTTTGTAAATAGATTTTATATATTAAACAAAGAAAACTTTTTAACAGTTTTTACAAAATATTTTGATAGTTATTCCATGTTTCAAAGGTGATGTAAATCAACATTGAAACATTAACAAATCTACAAATGTTTTTTAGCATTAAATCTCTTGATACCTTAAGATTTTCTGTTAGCAAGGCCTTTTAAAATAATTGTCTATCTACATGCACACACTTGCACACACACACACACACACACATATGTATGGTCAAAAGAAACTAGTGACAATCATTTTTATGAAACTTTGAGATGTGAGTTGTTTTATATCTTAATGAATTTTAATATAGTGATATTTGATCTACACATTTATTTATTTCAACTTTGATAGCTTCACTGGTTTAATTACTGTTTTAGATTTTATCTAATGGTGAATGTACTAATTTTAATTGTATATATATATATATATATATATGTGTGGGGGGGGTGTTGTATACTCATAAAAACATCAATAACAACAGTAATACAAATACAAATACAGGCAGATTCTGTCGTTTCAGATACGAACGGGTTTATTAATTTCTGGCTTCGGTCCTTGGCACCACAACGAGAGAGACTCAAGTCTTAAAAGCCTACGCTAACCATACTATGCTGACTCCACCCCCAACGTGCGATGCATCTTGTGGTGTTTAAGATCTCAATTTATCTCTGCTGGTCGAGATCTGAAAATATGATCTAATCTGATCACATCCAAAAAACTCAACCACTACCTTCAATGGTAGAAAACTCAACTACTTCTTTTCAAAATCCCCAAATTCTCAGGACCATCTCTTCTGGGCATGATGTCATCCACACTCAAGCCCCATTTCCTGTCTGGAGGTTTATTATGACATATGATGATTGTTGTATCCTTTCTGCATGGGTGTAAGACTGTACCATCAAACTATACGTCTGGACTAAGAGACACGAGTTGTTCAAAGCCTTACCAAACTAAATAAAAGTTGTCAGTAAAGTTGGCAACCTTGGTCGAGGGTGACCTGAAGGCTCCCTTTTCAATAGCTATAACACTGAGGTGTAGAGGACGGCACTACTCCATTTCCAGGATTGCTCCACTTTACATTTGATCCTTGCATTATAGGGTTGAGTGCTAAGCAAGGTGGCATCAAGTACCATATTTTGAGTCTTTGGTATGACTCAACCTAGGATTGAACCTCGGTCTCCTGGACTATTGGCAAACACTCTACTCATTATGCCAAAAAGTGATTAATATAAAAAAATCATTCCTTGATTATATAACATATATATATTTATATATATTTACCAACCCCTCCGCTCAGGCAGGATATGACACAAGGTCAATTTTTAAGCAGAGTTTATTAGCTTTGAATTCAGAGTTTTCCTTCTCCTAGACTAGTTGCTTCACCAAGGCTGAAGAACTCAGTCTGTCCTACTATTTAAACATAGCTGGAAGGAGAATAATTGGATTCATACCTTTCCCAAGGGTATTAGTGCTATGTGAAATGCAATTAGCCTGGTCCAGGATTTGAACTTGTGTCGCCGTGTCTATTTCCTATGATGATAACCATCACACCATGGGCACCTCCTTTATTTATATATATATAATTAGTACATTCACTGTTAGGTAAAATCTAAAACACCAATTAAATATATGTATGTATGTATGTATGTATAAGTAAAAAAAAGCAAAGTTGGCAACTGCAGTCAAGGGCAACTTGAAGGCTCCCTTTTCAATAGTTACTACACTGAGGTGTCGGAGAGGGTGCTCCCTCCCCCAGATTTCTCCGATTTACTCTTGATACGTACCTTATAATGCTGAGTGTTAAGCAAGGAAGTATCAAGTACCATTTTTTAGGTCTTTGGTATGACTCGACCTAGGATGTATATATATATATATACATACATACAATTTTGTTGTAGGTCCAAAGAGAGAATAAAAATATTCTTAAATAGATAAGTCTACAAAGAGATTTGTATTTTTTAAATTTATTTATTTATTTTGGTCTTACATAAGTGTATGTTTCCAGCTTGTTGCTTTCGTCAGAGAAAGTATATGGCACAAGGCCTTGTTAATGGAGTACTCAATGAGACTTGAACTCACTCATGTTTGCAGCTTGAATGATTTTCAATTGGTTATGGGTTTACATAGAGGTCATCCTCTCTTTTTCTTAGAGTGTGTTTACCTTAGTCTGCTTTACCCCTCTTTGATATATGATATGTTTTTGTCTTTGTGTGAGCGTGTGTGAGTGCGTTTGAGTGGTTTTGGATTTCACTATTAGTTATTTTTCTTCTCCGTGTGTGTGTGTGTGTGTGTGTGTGAGTGGGTGTCTTGGGGATTTTTGTGTATGTGTATATGTGGTAGTGTGGTTTGAAATTTACTTGTAACTTTTTTCTAATATTTTTTGTCTGTGTCTGTGTTTGTATATATACATATCTATGTATGTTTGTGTGAGTATATATATATATATATATATATATGTTTCCAGCTTGATGTTTTCATCAGAGAACATGTCTGGCACAAGGTCTAGTTAATGGGGTATTCAATGAGACTTGAACTTGCTCGTGTTTGTAGTTTGAATGGTTTTTACTTACTTATAGTTTTTTTTTTTAATGAATGCTGGTTCTCTTTCTTAGAATGAGTGTCTCTTAGCCTACTTTATCCCTCATTTATTTTTGATATTTGATTCGTTGTGTCGGAGTCTGTATGTGTTGGAGTGGTTTCCGCTTTCACTTATAGCTATTTTTTCTGTGTGTGAATGTGTTTCTTGACATTTTTTGTGTTTATATATATATATATATATATGTTTATTTCCATTTGTGTATGTGTACGATTCATGTTTTATTCAACTAGGGTTTAAATTTATCTATGAAATTCTTTTCCTTTATTTGAAGTAGCATGTAGCGTTTGATATATTGGCTTCATTTTAAATTCACCTCGACTACATTGGTATAAGTGTTTCGAAACATCTAATTTTCTGCTTTTTTTTTTTTTTTAGTTGTAGCTTAAGTTTTTATTTATTTTGAATTTGGTGTTCTGGTTTTTAAAGGTGTATGATTTTCCTTCTATAATTATATCACATATTTTGCATTGTTTTGGAGCAGAAGGTATTTTGGATTGGCGTCCAATTTAATTCGACGCATAATTTCACCCAATCAGGATGACTTATCCTATTCAATCCGGGCCTCCTTTACGGGCAGCAGAAATTGGGTAAGCTGCCAAACACAGTCTCTTTGGCTGGACAACACCGTTCAGTGCAGACGTCCCACGGGCCGTTCTTCAATTGCAGCAGTAACATGGACACATGAGGGAACCTATCTAATTCATGGATTCCTTGCGTCTATATCTTTTAGACCAAGGGATCCAAGTTGAATATGAATTAGATACATTCAATACGCTACACACAGGAACAACTTTATGTCACCCCCAAAATTGGCTATATCGATGCGATGCCTTATTCCACTCTCAGCACCTAGCTCTCAATTCACCTCTGTGCCACTTTAATGGAGACAACGCACGCCTCTCCCCAAATCACCAGACACACAAAACTGAAGGTGACTCAAAAGTTTATTTCCTCCAACGGCAAACATGACTTTCGCTAAACTACGCCGAACAGAATCCCTCGCACGTCCGACGATACGCGCTGCCTTCTCAACTTTCTCATAACTCCATTTTGTCTCTATACTCACAACCTTTCCTACGAGACTTGCAGCATAAACGCAAACTACATTTTCCATGCTGCAAATAAAAACTATTCCTAAACACATTTCGACTATCGGCATCTTACTTCTTCATCCTTCCTTTATATAACTTACAAACTTAGCGAGGAAACAACTCAACGTAAACACACACACGCATGTTACAACCATTCCTCACTAAAAACAAAACTTTCCCTCGTTAAAAATTACAACAAAAGCCCCGCTAAAGTTTATTATTGCATTTGGTAACCCTTTGTGTTGTATTCTCTCCGAATGTAGAAGAGGTGAGTATTCTTTTAAGATTTTTGGGTTGTCTCTGACTTTTAATGATTTTTGTTGCATCAAGTATTTCTTTGATTTTGTCCTTGATTTTAAGTTCTTCTAGATTTTTCATTATTTCTGTGAATAGTTCTGGATTATTTTTGTTGTAGGTTGCCAAGGGTTTCTCATTGTTGTGCTTTTCTGAGTTCCTTAATTCTCTTTGTGGTACTTTTTCTGCTAATTCCAACCCTTTATTTATTAGTGTTGTTGGGTATCCTCTCTGGTGTATGGTTGTGTTTAGTTCTTTACGGTAAGTTTTTTTTAGGTTTTTTTTTCCCATGATTATTGTGTGTATTCTATGTGCTAGAGTGTAAGGGATGGATTTTATACAGTTTTTGGGGTGGTGGCTTTTGAAGTGAAGGTATTGTTGGGTGTCTGTTGGTTTGTGGTAGATATCTGTGATGATTTGGCCATTTACGTTATTTATTAGGATATCTTAAAATGGTAATTCTTATGAGCTGTGTTCCGCAGTAAACTTTATTTTGGGGTATAGGTTTTGTAGTAGGTTGTGCAATTCGTTGATGTTTCCCCATGGGCATTTCCAGAATATGAAACAATCATCTAAATATCTTTTCCATGATTTGGTAAATTATTCTTTTATGTCTTTGGCGTATTTTTTATCAATTATTTCATATAGGTTTTTTTCTAAATATGCTTGGGTTAGGGTAGCGTATGTTAGCCATTTTAGTTCTCATAGCTGTTCCTAGAGTCTGGATAAAGTTATTGAATTGGAAGGAGTTTATAGAATACACAGTTTTTAGCCTTAAAATAACCAACCCAAAAAACATAGATAAGAACATTCTAGAAAATTCGGATCAAAATCGCATTAACATAGAAATTACTCTTTTATATTTTTCAACCAATCAGCTAAAAACACAAAATAAAAACATTCTAGAAAATTCGGCCCAGAAACTACTTGACAGAAAGATATTTAGGCTCCAAAATAAATGAGTAATTATACGAATCTGATTGGTCAAGGAATGTTTGCGCGCTTGAATTTTAGGACCCGCAATAAAACTTAACAAAATCCTATTTTTGATCCACTTTAGTTCACCAAAAAAGCATGAACAACGAAGAATTTAATTAACTAAAGCATTCTACTACCAGGCAGAGGCGAGTACGACAGACAAAAGAAAGCATCACATACAAGACACAGAGCGAAGAAACATGCGACGTTCTTTTGCCGACTTCCGGAACGTGACACGTTGTCGCCAAAGATCATAAACCCTTAGAAAAAAAAGCACGTGTGGACTTAAGATAACAAAAAGCCCATACTTATATACTCACACGCATACACATGTATGTAAGTAAAAACAAATTTCTATCCTTTTTACTTCGGTCAACTAAGGACACATTACTTCAATAGACTTTCCCAACATGTACACACACACACACACACACACACACATACACACACACGGGCGAACAAATCATTTTTATTGGACTGGTCATAGTTGTGTTTTCTACATACATCCACTCGCACATAAAATGAACATTGTAATTTAATTATTTTTATCATGTTATTATGATAATTAAATTTCTTGTTTCTTAATATTTGTTGTTGTCACATTCCATTTGTTTACGTGCTTGTAAAATTTGTATTGTATTTGTGGAAACGAAACCTGAAAGTAACTCCCGTAAACTACGGAAGGTACTTAGTCCTCCATAACTTATTATTAAGGATTATTTCTATACCCTCTATGATAATTATTTTGTTAAATCTTGAGTGTAATGTGTCTGGGTATTTATCTATCTAATATGAGATGGCTTGTTTTCCTAATTCATGGGGGATATTGTTATATAGGTTTGTGACGTCAAATGTGAATATTAGTGTGTTGGAATCAATTTTTTCTGGTATGGAGTTTAAAAAATCTATGTTGTCCTTAACATAGCTTTTTATTTTATTTAGGAAAGGTTGTAGTAAAATGCTTATTAGTTTGCTAAGTTTGCTAGTCGGGCACGAAGAGCCTGCTACAATGGGTCAAAATTTGAGGTAACTGGGGTTTGGGATTTCTATATATTCGAATTTTTGTGTTTCTACGACGTTTTTTATTTGTTTAGACTGAGAATTTTTGGTAATCCGTAGAAGTTACTGGTATAGAGAAGAAGAAAATCTCGTATTTTGTTTTGGCGCGCAATTTAATTCAACACTGAATTTCACCCAATCAGGATGACTTATCCTATTCAGCCCGGACCTTCATTTCCGGCTAGCAAAACGGTTGAGCAGCCAAACCCACTCTCTTCGGCGTGAGTCGGGGACCAGAACAGACGTGCCTCTGGTCGTCCCTGCTTAGCGATGCTTTTTAGCTAGATAAGCCACTCAGTGTGGACATCTCACTGTGGCTTTAACACTAGCAGCAGCAACATGGACACTCAACGAGGGAACCATCTAATTTATGGATTTCTGACAAGGAATCCCAGTTGAAAATGAATTGGATGCATTCAGCATGCCTTCCACAGGCACCACTTCACGTCACCCCAAAAAAAGGCTATGTCGGACCGAGCGTAACTCCGCTCTCGACACACTAACTCATATTTCACTTCTGGTCCTCATTAATGGAGAACAACGCAGACTCCCCCCCCCAAATACCAGATACAAAACTACACGGTGACTTTAAACACATCCCACACACGCCCAGCAACACGCTGCCATCTCAACATCCTGCTAAGCCATTTCGTCTCCAACACTAACAAGCCTAAACACCACGAGTCTTGCAGCACCAAAAGCAAGCCATATTCAAAGCTGCAAATAAAGAACTTTCGTTGTTGTGTTGTTAAAGAAAAGTTTCGTAATTCATTTGTGTGCCTAAAAAATATAGTGTTAGGGAAATAACTAATTTCCCGAAACGCTATAAATTGGTGACTCCGACGTGATACCTTCTGAATTGCGAAACAAATAAAAACTATTCATTTCGACCATCGCCATCTTACTTCTCCTTCAACCACCTTATTATTTCCAACAAGCATTAACGAGGGCCTTACAACACTCGGCGAGGAAACAACACAACGTAAACACACATACGTTACACCATCTTCCTCGCTGCACCAAACAAACTTTTCCTCGCTTACCAACAACAAAAAACTCTGGCTACAAAAATGGTTTCCTCTCGCTAAACAATAATACTCACTTCAAACATCACTAAACTGGTTATAGAGATGGAGTTTGTTAAAAAGTCTTTTTTCTTTTTAGTTAGTGATTTGTTGTGTATTTTGCAGAATTTTGTGATTTTTGATATTACATTATTGTCTATGTTTGTATCTATTTGTTTGTAGTTGGTTTCATCTTTCAATATTTCTTGGATTTTTGTTTTGTAGTACGTTTTATCTAATATGACTACGGCACTTCCCTTGTCTGTTTCTTTTATAATTATGTTTTTATTTTTCTGTATGTTTTTAAAGCTTGATTTTGTTTTAGTGAGACGTTATATATTGTTTTTGTTTTTTTTAAGGTTGATATTCCATAATTTCTCAAAGAATGTGTTTAGTTCACTATTGTTGTTTTTGGCTGGGAAGAATTTGGTCTTATTCTTTACTAGTGTAGCAGAAAGAAATAATTTCAAATTTATTGTTTAGCGCGGGAATTATTTAGGCCGTTGAAGTTTCGATTTATATTTTCGTCCAATGAAGATGATTTAAGCCATTCTACTCGTATGACTTTCCTGGGTAGCATAAAAGGCCGCGCAAACGCTCTCTCACTCTCTTAGTCATTCATCCTAGCAGCAGAACAGACCAACATCAACATGAGGGGTGCACATTCAATTTTTGGACCATTGTTTTCCCTAGAAGATCATTCCTTTATCATTTATTCATTCCTTCTCGACCAACTAGTCTTCGAGGCTTCAAGTTGGATGCTTAATTCCTGCTCTAACTTTCGCAACTGCTTTCTTTCCTTTGTACGACTCACAGTACTGGGTTATCTCTCAAGCTGACATTAAAGTTTTTGGAACTAATCAATATTCTCGTCCACTCATTTGTTTTATTCCTTTTCTTAACATAACAAGACAAAAAATAACAATTTGCCATTGTTATACTAGGGAGTTATCTGTATCTTTTTTATTTTTGAATATTTCTATTAGTCTAAATTTCCTTTCAAATTCTTTGAGGTTTTTTAACTTCTCCTATGTTGCTTCTTGGAGTGGCGCAAAATTTAAGATCTAGTTTGAGTAAATTTATTTCGTCTTTATTTAACTTTGTTAAAATGAGGTAAATTAAGTTAGATAACCCCAGCAGTTGTTTTATATAACTCTCCTTTTTGTAAAATAAAATTAATATTCGATTCTCCTTTCCAAGAAGCACACGTGTTTTATTTTCCTTCGTCTAATTTCGCTTATGGGATATGTGGGGTTTGAAGATTTTGAAGGTCAGGGGCTAAGGGTAAGGCTGTGTTGTCGTAGATATCTGACTCCATATTTTGGTTATATCATTTTACCCCACGTTGACTGGCCGGTGCAATGCCTTGCCCAAAGAAAGTCCCAAAAAGAAATATACAAAAAGAAAAGATAGAAATAGATAAGAGAAGAAAACATTTCTTCTATACTTTTCTTTATTTACTGGGTGAAGGGGCTAACCGACGCTACGTCCCAAGACGTAGGCGTGGTGCCCAAAACACCAGACAGCAAAATGGTGTTGTTAGTTCGACGGACACTGCCTGAAAGAGAAAAATAATATCGTCTCCTTTTTCAAGAGGAATGCCTTTTTTCTTTTACGCATGCATCATCTCCTTTTCCATTACAGACCTCTGGGAGTTTCTTCAAATTTAATAGTTTTCTTTTTATCTATTTATTTATTTTTTAGATTGAATTTTTTTATTCATTTATTCGTTCCCTACTGATACACATTTTTTCTCGTCTTAAAATAAGCAATAAAAACATACTTAAGAACATTCTAGAAATTTAGGATCAAAACTGCATTAGCATTTAAGTTACATTTTTACATTTTTCAACCAATCAGCTAAAAACATAGAATAGAACATTCTAGAAAAATAGGATCGGAAGTGAACTAACAGAAAATATTTAGGCTCGAAAATAAAATAGTAAGATACAAATCTGATAGGTCAATAAATGTCTACGCGCCAAAATTTTAGGACGATTCTTTGATCCACTATTACGGTATAAATAACACACAGTTAGGGAGCCATAGACTAAGACTAAACCACTAAGCCATGAAGTCAGTAAAGCAGTAGCCGATACTCTGTCCGGCAAATTCCTTTTCTTCCACAATCAAAGTTCATGACCTAGCTACAGATGGCCGCGAATCACGTTCAAAAGAAAAACCCGACAAACTTTCTTTCATCAACGCAACACGCCGTCGCCACAATCATAAAACCCTATATGAACTTAATGTAAGTAAGAACGACTTATTTACGGACTCTGTTAACATGAACATACACACACCTTTAAACAAATTTATTTTTTTCTTGCCAAAGTTTATTTTCCAAAAGGCCATTTTCACATCATGTATTTTATTTGTTTTCACATTCTGTTTTATGCATACTAAATTGTTTGTTGTTTAATGTTCGTTGTGTTCTATTCCATTTCTTTTGTGCGATTGTAAAGTTTCATGTTGTATTTGTGGAGGAAATAATATAGAGAGCAATACCCGTAAAGGACGGATGCATATCCACTGAAATAACCAAATAACACCCAACCTCCACACGCTCTACATATCCTTATCTTAAGACATGGTAACATCAACAAACTTGTGTGTAGATAAGTTTATAATTTTCGGTTTAATATTACTTTCGTTTTTTATATTGTTTTTTTCTTCCCGTTCGTTTTGTCTAAAAATGGGTTTTGTTTGTATTTCTTTAAAAAAATAGTAATTTTTGTTTGTATTTTATATTGGAAAATTTTTTGTGTTGTCGTTTATAGGGTTGATTTTATTATATTTGAATGGGTTTGTTTTGTTATTTCTGGAGTCGTATGTGTAATAGTTTGGCCATTTTTGTTTTTGTGTAGGAGTTGTATGCGTGGTAGTTTGGCCAATTTTGTTGTGTGTAATAGTTTATCAGGGTATTGTGTCAGTATAGAGTTTATTCTAAGGCTAACAGCAACAAATAAATGAATTAATACTTCGTTTAATTCTAACAATTTATCAATCAACAAGTGAAACAATTAATAACAATATACAGTCCTCCCTGTGTATAAAGTTGAGATTGAGGGACTTACCGGCGCCCTGAAGAAGATATTTGGTATATTAGGGCAGTCTTTCTGAGAGCTTTTAACGTCCATGCCTCATGGAACGTCTGGTGGAATCTGACTGAATTTTGGATTTTTGCGCCAAGACTTCTTGGCTCATCACGTGATTAGTATATCCAATCAAAGAGTCTCTCCCTCACTCACTCCTTACACCGGAATAACCATTTTACTAACCTAACAAGTGGATTCTTTTTATCATGTTTTTCATTTGGAAATTTTTTTTTTTCTACTGATGGGTTGTTTGTTCTTAGAAGTTTTGGCCAATTTGTATGTGTCTGGTATATCGGGGCGTTAATTTTTCTTTTATATGTTCTTGTTTGTATGTGGGGATTATATCTTCCGTCGGTGTATTTTATTTTTGGTTTGTTGTTTGTTTATGTTCTTTTCTTTTCATTTTCCTTTTTTTCGTGTTTTTTTTTTCTTTTTCTTTCTCCTCTTTTTGGGGTAGGTGTTTTTAGCCATGTAGTTTTTTGTTCAGTATTTTTCTTTATATTTTTTTGCATTTTTTTCCATAGTTCTTTTAGAAATGATCGTGTTTCTATGGGGCAGAGTTCCCTAATTTCTGTAATTAGTTATTGGTTAATTTCCTGGTATTTGGTTTTATAATGGGTAGTTTTTGTCTTCCAGTATTTCTGTTTGTATTTTTAGTTTCATGCAGTTAAGTTTGGCTTTGATTTTTTTCTGTTCTTCTGTGTCTTGTGTAATTTTTTCTTTGAATTTTCTAGGGATGAATATTTCGTCTTTTTTCATTATCTCCTTGTACATTTTTGCTGTTTCCTCATTTTTTTAGCATTAAAAAAAGTTATTTTTCGTTGGTTTAACAGGTTTCCCATATTTTTAATTTTTTGTTTTTTGTTTTGTATGCCTTCCTCTTTATTTGGCTTTCTCCCATATTCCGTAGGTAATTGTAATTTTTTCTAGGTACTCTATTATGGATTTTGTATTATTTTGTTGCGGGGCCTATAAGTATGTCGACCCCGCAAATGAATTTATGTGAATGAGAACAGCCAAAGCAATATGAAGGAACAAAGGTGAGATAATGATAATTACAAATGACAATTTATTTCGTCGTATTTACAAGCGTGAATGTAAATGTCCGTGGCGGTTGTATGTGTTCGCAGTTGGGCGTTCGACGAGGGTCGCTGGCGTAGGTCGAGTCGTTGAGTACAGCTAGATGTTGGATGCTGGTAAGCTGAGGTCGGTCGAGTCGTTGAGTTCAGCTAGACGTTGGATGCTGGTAAGCTGAGGTCGGTCGAGTCGTTGAGTTCAGCTAGATGGTCGGTGCTGGTCGTTGGGTACAGCCAGATGGTCGATCGAGGTTGGTAGATCGATATCCCTGGTTGTGACGGTATGTTGTGGTTAACCAAGGGTGTGTCGATCGGGTTGTTGACTCGTACGACGGGTCGTACGTGAGTCAGGTGTTGCAGTGGTAGAACCGTCCGTAACAGCGAGTCGTTACGTGGACTGCGTTGTACCTTGCAAGAGCGTCGAGGTCGAGGAAAGGCTAGGGCCTTGCTGGGCCCCCTAGCCGTGCGGACGTATCGGACGAGAGCGAAGGCTTTGTCGGGTCAAAGCCGTGCGGACGAGCGGACTAGTGCGAAGGCTTTGTCGGGGCAAAGCCGTGCGGACGAGCGGACGAGAGCGAAGGCTTTGTCGGGTTAAAGCCGTGCGGACGAGCGGACGAGAGCGAAGGCTTTGTCGGGTTAAAGCCGTGCGGACGAGCGGACGAGAGCGAAGGCTTTGTCGGGTTAAAGCCGTGCGAACGAGCGGACGAGAGCGAAGGCTTTGTCGGGTCAAAGCCGTGCGGGCGAGCTGACGGGAACGAAGGCTTTGTCGGGTCAAAGCCGTGCGGACGAGCGGACAGCAGCGAAGGCTTTGTCGGGTCAAAGCCGAGCGGGCGAGCTGACGGGAACGAAGGCTTTGTCGGGTCAAAGCCGTGCGGACGAGCGGACAGCAGCGAAGGCTTTGTCGGGTCAAAGCCGAGCTGTCGAGCGGACAGGCCAGAAGGCCAAGGCTAAGATGGGCGTTATCTTAACGCTGCGCAGATAGCGAAGGAGTAGCTAAAGGCTGGACCGTGCCATTAGCGCTGCGCAGCTTATCGGACTATCGGAACCGACTGAGAGTTAAGACCGGTTGGTCTTAGAATCCGTCTTCGTGTTTGCCGCCTGGCCGTCTACTTCGACTGATCATTACTGACCAGTCAGAGATGCTCTGACCCGCAGACAGAGACCTCTTATGGTCCTAAAAAGGACCTTTGTGCATACCTATGTAGGTGGGAAAAAAAAAGGGGATCTACCACGAGAAGTGGGATCAACGTCGGAAGTTAAGGTGAATGCGACCGCACAGAATGCAGGATTCCTCCTTAATGAGCTTCGCTAGGAGCGTGCCAACGAGGGTTGAAAAGGGCTTGCTGATATTACGAAGGTGCTGTGACACACAGCTCCAGCCGCGTGGATATAAAATTCTTTGATAAAAAATGAGTGTAGCCGTAAAGTATTTTCCTAACCTGCTATAGGCTGGCGACGACTATTAGTTCAAGTCTTATCAGGTAATTTTTGGCCGAAGTGTTTTGTGAATGTTATTAATTTTAATTCTCCCTTTTCTTTTAGCTATAACTAGATGTCAAGGTCGTTAGCAAGAAAAAAGGGCTTAGTCAGTTCCGGTCGTACTCGGATATAATCGTCCTAACTCGGGCGTGTAATTTGATATGTTTTAGGTTTATCGGCAGGTCGCGGCAAGGGTTTGTCGGCCGGTCGCGGCAATTTTCTTCGGGTTTCTTTTGTGGTGGTGTTTGCTGGTTTGCGAAGATGTTTATCTTTGAATGAATTTCTTTTAATTCTTCTTCCAGACGTTTTTGGTTTTCTTTATAAAAATTTATTTCTAAAAAAAATTCAAAGAACTTTGTTTCACGGACACTCTCTCAGATAAGTTCCAGCAAATTGCACTAAAATTTGCAACACTTTATCTTTTCTATCCCTTTCTTTCTTGTTTCTTTTGTATAAAATTCCTTTTTAAAAACTTTATTGTCTGTGTTATCTTTTCGAATCAGTATCCGAACTATAAACACTGCGGAACTTACCGTTTGAACTTACTGTTTAATATTGCCCCCTAAAAACATTACCCAGTTAAATACTGAACGTGTCATTTCCTTCATATCAATTTTATTCTCTCTCTCTCTAAATTCCTACATATTGAATTTTACTCAAAAT